>JANKKB010028417.1:0-14564 GCA_026225775.1 Bursera palmeri | reverse complement strand
TTCAAAGAAGATAAAACTAGAAAGACTTTCTCATGGCACTAAAAGAGCACTTCCTGACCATGGTAAACATCAAACCAAAAAGTATGCTCTTATCAGCTTCAATTACAGATGAACTTGCAAAATAGGTTCCCAATGCAAAAAATTCTCCTATACCAATCTAGAACAAGCAAAATTTCTTTGAGATAATATTGAATGAAAAGATTCATAATTTCTTAAACTCCATAAAGCTGCATATAGAAGATTAGCTTTTGGTTCGCTGAAAAAATGTTTTAAGTTGCAAGTATATGGACAATAGCCAAGTGTACTTTATCTTAACATCTACATCAAACTACCAAGCAAAGAAAAATGCAGCACATAGCCACAACAATATGAGTTTTGACAGAGGTAATATAACATTCAGTGAGGACCAACAGAATAACCATATGATTTGACATATCATCCAACAAGCACCCAACACATATTAGGAGTGTTCAAAAATATTGGATAAGATACAGAACATCAGATATACGTATGATTCTATTCAAGTAAATTGAAATAAATTTGAAGTTAGGGCACAAAAAGAAAAAAATGGATACATAATATAAGTATTAGATCAAGTATAACACACTTGTACCTGCTGCTCAAAACAATCTCTGTAAGGAAAAGCATTAACACCTTACAATGAAATCTAATCTACCATTTAGAAAGTTCAGATATCCCATCTCCATCAGACGCCTAACTATGTCACATAATCAAGTATAAAAACACATAGTTATTATATTTTTTGTAATTAACGTAGCTTTATAGTACAAGCATGGTTAAGTACACCACATATTATATTTTCACGCAATCTTTTTGCAAGCAAGAAAAGGGAGCCTAAAACATTAGAAAACACCGGAAGAAACAATTATGTATATCCTTAATCAAATTCTATCAGCACATCAGATCAATACCAAACTCGCATATGGCTTTATGTTGATGATATGACTTCTTTGACTCTTCTTCACTCTATTATCTTCATACAAATTGGCATACAATTGCAAATTCACCTTCATTAAAAATTTATCATAGAAATAGATAACAGTATAAGTTCCATGCAACATTCATTTTCATAAATTCTCATTTTCAAACGTCATGAATGGCCAAAGAAAATTGATTAAACTTTCCTCCATCATAAATGAACAGGATTCAAGTACAATGAGTCAGAAAGGTATTATATAAGTTTCTTAGATGTTTATGATTCAGAAGGCACTCATGAGAAACCAAATTAGGATGCATAAAAATATGTCAGGCCCAAAAAGCATTGGGTATCACAATACTCCGAACATAAAGAAAAATAGAAATCATGAGGACCCAATGACTTCAATAGCCAGTCTGATGCTACAATAATCATCCAAATCTATGTTTGCCTTTTCAATTGTACTCATTTCTATCATGGATACCCTACAACTCATAGCTTTCTCAATAGAAAATATAACTACGTTATTGTGGAAACATATATTCCATAGAAAAGAAAACAAGCACAAACATGACAAATTGCTAGGTTTCTCAACCCAAATTCTAAAGAAAAAAGATATCAAATGCATAAATATCAGCAAAATATATAAATTTCAGACTATGGAAAGTAATCCCTATTTCAAAATATCATATTACAAGATGATACAGAACCCAATAATCAAAATTATCAAAGAAAAAAATGGAGGCATGGAACCTAACAATAACAACAGTTAAACAAAGAAAAGATGCAAAATATTCAATAGTTCCGACCATATCATTTTGCAATTAGGGAATAACAATAAAAAGCTACATCAAATTAAAATTACAACTCAAATCTGTCAGATGCTATTGCTAAAGAAATAAACAAAGTCCAATTGCATGTCAGTACATGGCAAGATGCAAAAGACAATTTCCACTTTGACAAGATTATATAAAAGAGGAAAAGAAGTTATCCAGAATCCAACAAATGAAAACTCGTCCACATTCTAATTCCTGGTGGCTAGAAATAACTCGTTGCCTTATAACAAAAGCATGAAGAAAACTAGACAACAATTCTAAAGATCTCAGATGTCTGAATTTCAAAAACAGGTAATCATGACTGAAATCCATGGACTACAAAGTACCCGAGAAGTCTCCGCAAAAGGCCATAGATATATACAGGTGACACAGATCAAATGCCATGGGAGTCCCATTACTGGTACCAAAGACGTGCGTCTATCTGATAGTCACAAACTTGTTGGTACCATGTCTAGCCCAGTGACTCCTCAAATCAATTGGGTTAGCAAAATTATAGCCTTCAGCAGCAAGTTTCTCAAGTACCTTCTTAAATGCACCCTGACTCATCTTTCGTCCAGCTATCCTTGCACCACGTCTTTTTGTGCTCATTGGCAAAGGATACATTGATACATTTGTAGTACAGCAAGCTGATTGCCAACCACCACAGCCCCATCGGTAACACTGCTGTGGTGCTCCGGTACAAGAGCATACTGGAATAGGAATACCTGAGATGTCCATATCAATCCCATTTATCACAACATCCATACTCTTCTTAGCTGGTTTCACACGCTGCACTGCAGCACCATTATTATCCTTGGGCTTCCTAGCCTTCTTAGCTTTTGGGGTTTTCGGGGCACCCCCGCCCTGTCTTTTCTTTACTTGAGCACCTTCAGTTTTGACAATGGGCTCTTCAACCCTAGTCACCACTCTTTCATCCCTTGATGTATTTGGTGGTGGGGGCGGTGGCTGTAACATTTGCAAGGAGTGAGTTCCAGAAGTTTCAGGAAGAATCCCATAATTCGGATTGGCCGGTAACATGTTTAGAAACTTATCCCTTTGATTCATCCAACTGTCCCTCACATAGTTCATAGGGATAGAGGCCTCAGAAACAACACAATCCCGAGGGTGGAAGGCACCATTGGCAGTAACCATGATATTAGGATCACGACCAGGTAGAAATGCCTTGGTGTCTCGGTCCGCCATGGTTGACATGAGCTGCAGACCGAGATGCCCTTTGAAGGACGGTTCATAGTAACCCCAATTGCGCATGTTCAACGCATCATCATCCATGAAAACTACATATTTTGAGCCACAAAAAGTTTTTTGAAACCAAAAAAAAAAAAACTTTTGTTATAATTTGAACCAACACATTAAACCAAATATTAAGCTCCTATCAATAAAAACATAATTTAAAACATACATGAACGAGACAGAGACTTCAAATCTAAGATATCAAACATAATGTCATTACAAGCTCAGATCTGGTTTAAAATTTCATTAATAAAAACTCCATCAACAAAGATCTGAATGTAAACCCAAAAATGCAAATTTTATATCAAGCTAACCCTTCCATTTCGTTGGATCTAAAAAATAATGAAGAATCTCAAGATCCCATTTTGAAAACAGAAGAAAAATCAAAACTTTGAGATTCAAATGTCATTCCAATCCATTTCCAAGCAGAACCCAGATGAAAGATCTAAACTCCAACAAAATCTACGAGATCCGCAAGCAAAAACCACAGATCTAAGCAGATTCATAAACACCAGCAAAGATTCCAAATATATATAACACAAAAAACAAAAAAAGAAAGGAAATAATTTTATATAAGTAAATGAAAGAAAGGAAGGTGTTTAATAGTACAAAGGACCCATATATTCAAATTATAGAAAGAGAGAGAAAGAGAGAAAGGAAAGAGAGAGAAAACTTACTTGGGGGTGTGTAAACGGCTCTTTAGGGTTTTTTTTGCTTCCTGGAGAGAGAAAGAGAAGAGAGAGAAAATATTTGAGAGACAAGAGAGAGGAGAGAGAATTAAAAGAAAGAGAAAGACAGTGGAGAGAGAAAGAAAGAAAGAGAAACTCTTATAACTCCCCAAAATGAGAGAGACCTAAAAATGTGTATCTATCAAACCATATCTTATTTATACATATTTTTAATATTTATATTTTTATATTTATATATTTATATCTCCCCTTTCCACTCTCCATGTCCCTTTTATTATTATTATTATTATTTATAATCCATCTTATAATGCATTTATAACACCTTAATATATGTCTTAACAAATATAAAAAAATATTTTAAATTAAACTAATAATATGTATAAATTTATATGTTTTTTTTTTTTGGGTATGATTAGATTTTTAATTTGAGATAATCCTTAATTTATTTGTTTAGTTAACTAACTAAGCTATCCAATGTTGTTTGTTATGTTATGGTGTAGGGCATATGCCAATCCCATGTGACAACAATGGCATCAACTACTACTACTACAAAAGACCAATTCTTATCCTCTTTTGTTGCAAATTGGAAGCACTTGCTTTGCTTCCTTTTCTTTACCCTTTATTTTGTTCTTGTGGGTTTATATGCTTTGCTTGTGAATAATACCCAAACTACTTTATTTATTTATTTTTTTTTGGGTTTTCCTTCCCTTTTACATAAGTGCCAAATGTGGATATGGACACATGGCAATGCCACCAAATTCTCCAATAACAACTTTATTTGACTTGGTTTACCAATTCTACTTATCATACAATTTTCAATGACCTAATATTGAATTTTCAAAGCTTATCTAACAAGTTAATATTGGTGGATTTTAGAAAACCCAACAAGAAGACAAATTGATCTGAAGCCAGTACTTTCCTGATATGCTTGAGATATTTTCTTAGATAAAATATGGAAATTCAAAAGGCTTAATTTTTACAATTCAAACTTTTAAATTTCGACGTAAATTATTACAAGTAATTCTATATTTACAAAGTTGAAATACAAAGTTTATATGTGGTATATGATACGATAATATCTTATCATTAATCACATCACATATTTCGTTACGAAAAAAAATATTTATACAAGATAGGATGAAAATCGTTAACCGAAATATGATGAACATTACAAAGAATTATAAATTAATTAAAACATATGATATTGTCATGCCATCTACCACATCAATTGAGATACAGACAGATTATGTAATTCAACTTTATAAGTATAACATGATTAATTAATTATTAACTATTTATTTTGTTCCGAGTCATTGTAATTAATCAAAGATTATAAATAAGCTTTAAGCTACTTTTACTATTACCCCTCTTATGTTGATGTTGGCAACCTATTGATTTTTCAATTTCTTTTTTATTTAATGAAATCTTGGTAAGATTTTCTGGCAAGTAATTGAGATTCCATCAAAAGATATATAGTAATTTGGACTGGTTAGTTCAAAAAGATTGACCATTTTATGCTTATGCTTGGCATTATTTTTGGACAATGACATTCACTTTTCTTAAAGTTTCAAATAATATTAGTTTCACCCTTTAAACTTTTAAAAATAATAATAATCATATTACATTATTAATATTAAAGTTTTCTGTTTGACCATTGAATGCATAGTACTTAAGCTGAAATCAAAGGATAAAATAGAGATCATAGGATGTTCATGTACATTTCTAAAACCATCCCTTGAAGTTTATAAAATGACATTCTCACTCCTAAATTTTTATAAAATGGTAATTATTTATCATTATTATTTAGTTCTAAAATTCATATTTTACCTTTGAAATCACAGTACTAGTTCAAATTTAAATCATAGAACAAAGTAGGAAAAACTAGGGTGTTTCTAGACATTTCTTAAACCTTGAGGAAGAGAGGAATTTATGAAACATAAAGGGAGAACAATGTCATTTATCTTTCGTTTTAACCCAACTTTTTAGAATTTAGCTTTTTATCATAAAAATTTTGTAGATAAAACCAGTTATTTTCCTGTTTAATTGTCAATCATAAAAGTGATTTTACTTTAACAGATTATGACTTTGGTAATAGAATTATAAAATGCTTTAATTTTTTTTTTGTTTCAAATTTGCATAACTCTTTGAATTAATTATAGTTTGAATAAGTATGAATATATAAATCCAATTTTTTTTTTAAAGAAAATTAACGTCTAAATTGAAATGTTTAAAACTAATAGTTTTGAAACTAAAATTTTTTGTATATAAGATTATATGTTATGGTAGAATTTACTAACCTAAATATGCAATAAGAAACTTAAATTATTTATGAAATCTTAAAGTGGTTTTCATAGAAGTTTAGAATTATTTCATATTTTTCAATTAAATATTAATAAATATGTTGTAAATAAAAAAAAATATGTTTATCTAATTACAACTAATTTATTACAGAGTATTTTGAATTTTTTTCTAAATTGAGAAAATCAAAAGTCCTTTCTAAAACTTTGAAATCTTCTTCCTTAGCTGGTATTAGTATTGGTAGGATAAATGAATTTGAATTCAAAGATGAGGCTATATGAATAAAGTATAAAAAAATATTAATAATCCCTTTTTAATTAAGTAAAATAAATATGAGAATAATTACATTTTTATAAAAAATATAAATAATTTCAGAAAAATAAATCCATGTACGTAATAAAACTCAATATAGCTATATTGTATTTTAAAAAAAAATAACCATAAAAATAAAAATCTTAACCACAAACCACATGAATTATTAGTAAAAATATTTTAAATAGATTACTTGTTTCATCAATTTTTAGTGTAAATATATTTTTTAATTGTATTTCTCATGTAATAAGCACTAACACATTGATTCTATATTAGCTATATATGTTGTTCTATAAATTATTCATATCTTTTTAATAAATTGTTATTTTTTTTAAAATTGATATGGATATTGTCACCCTAAGTTCAAATGCTTATATTTTTCACATGTCTTTCTGTACATAAATTCACTATTTTAAAATTTTAAAAAAATTCAATTTTTATTTAACAAAAAAATAATTTCAAAATTAACTTCAGAGGAAATTCGATAGACTTTGTTAAGCATTTCTCTTATATAGCCCCCCTATTTTGTTTTAAGAATTCCCCAAAAAGTCCAAAATTGTGGCCCAAGACTTTCTCTAACTAGGTAATGTAGGATGTTGAGTGTTATGATCTACCCTTTTAGGGGCCACATGTTTTAATGGGGGCTATTTAAGCCCAAATTATAGGCTAATATCTATCTACGTAGATATTATACCCATTTTAACACATTGGAACATTCGATTTTTAGCCTAAGCTAGCATGATAAACCCACCCATGTAGATCATTTGAGCTCAAACTTGAGACTTGTATTTAAGCACTTAATGAATGCGACATCTCTCATATGAAGCTGGTCCCAAGGCATAGGTAGTGCAATGGCTAACCTTGGTTGTCTCTCTTGTTTCACTTTGACATGGAGGACTATTAAGTGTCAATTTCCGCTGTTCTTACCAAATTTGGTTCTAATTGTTTTTATCGTCTTAAAGTGTGCATATTCGTGTTTTTCTTGTCTTGTTGTTTAGGTTTACAAGAGAGGAAAAAAAAAAGTATGTTATGTTATAATTAAGGCTATTACATTCTTAAGGTTTGCTCAAATCCTAGACATGCTTCTTATATTTTAAAATTAATTCAGGTTATTGCAACTAAAAAAATTGACTCAAAATTTTGACATAAACATTCATTTTTTCTATTCTAATGGTTGAAAGAATTGCTGAATTGACATAGAAAAAATTATATTTTAACTTTTCTTTTCTATTCATGGACTATAGTAAATCAAAAGTTACGATGAAGTGTGTAAAATTAAGTCAGAAAAATTAAATTAAAATGATCTAACCCTCTAAAATTATCTCTCGCATTTCTTAATGAAGCAAAACTGAAAGAAAAGTTAAAAATAATTACAAATGATATTAGCGATAGTTTATAAGTTTAATGAAACTTTTTTTGAATTCTTATTGTTGATATATTATTGATTTGAAGTTGAATTTTATGAACATAACTTGTGGGTACCCAATATGATGTTTTTGAATTTTTGGATTCAACCCGTCTGCGCTCCAAAATGTTTTAAGAAATCATAGATAACTTTTGAACCAAGCTAGCATTCAAGAACAAGATTTGAATGGATTAATTAAAATACATTTCTGGGGTAGTTGGTCAAGAAGTAGCGCGTTTATATCTGTTTGCTTTTAAGATAAAAGCCACAGATCCCAGCTGACCACATTATTTGCCGGAGCATAAAGGGGTTTTAATGTCCAGATACTTGCATGATCAAAGCATGGTACAATTAATTAACCTCAGAAGGGCTGTCGTGGCATGCAACGCCGCGAGAGATTTGCATGCGAGCCTATTTTGTAAAAAATCATGCAAATAGTGAGCCATCCATATCTCAATTTGATAATAGCTGATGCTCCCATTCCATTCCTCTCCAATTTTATTGCTTGGCACTATGTGCATGTGTGACCAACAGGACTATATCTAATGTGTTCTCATGCCTTAGCTTTCTTGATATTCAATTTAATTTGCTAAGTTTTCTCATTCTTGGTTCTCTGTTCTTCGATATTCACTTCTAATTTCTACCAAAATGTCCCAATTGGATCTAACTGCGGCCTGCAAGAAGAGGAAGAGAGGAGATCAGAGGGTTTTCAGGTTCAAGACCTTTGGTGAACATGGCTACCCTGTTGAGTTTGATGGGTCATTTAGGCATAATGTGAAAATGCTTCTTGAACTTGGAAACTTTGAGAGAAACTTCTGCAATGGAATGCCAAGCTGGACATTTCAACTTGAAGTCCACCGCCATCCTCCTCTCCATATCTTATTGTTTGTTGTCGAAGAGCCAGTCGAGGCATCAACCGATCATCATTGCAAGCACTGCCGATATGTTGGTGAAGCCTCATCTCTAATGCTGTGCCTTTTTATTTTTGTTATAAAATCATTAATGCTGCATGCGTAAGGCAATTCAATTGCATTTTAGTATAACATGTAGGTGTAGAACTTCCAACAGAAATTGTAGAAGTACATGGAACACATATATATCTTTGAAAACTTTTATTGTGCATACACATATATTCAGAGAGTTAGTAAAGAGTTAATAGTCGTCGCTATTTTCAGGAATGGATGAAAGATAATTTGAACAGTTCTATTATATCTCTATATAGGGAGTTTCAAAATTTTAATTTACAAATACAGCCTCGTATGTTGTAATTGGTACATTAAGCGTACAATTTAGTAGAAAAAGCAATTTGATATCTTACAATTAAGTAATTCAATCATAGCTCAGGCTGGGGTCATCATATGGTTTGCAATAAGAAGTATCACTTTATTTTGCCTTCAAAGAACGTGGTGGCAGCTTTTTTAAACTGTGAAGGGAAAGATGGTGCTGGTAAGTCCAATTTAATGGAATTACAGGGCCACATCATGCATGGTGTCTTTCACTCGAACGGATTCGGGCATTTGCTTTGTGTCAATGGGGTGGAAACGGGTTCGGCCTTTACTGGGTACAAGATCATGGACTTCTGGGATCGTTTGTGTACTGGATTGCGGGCAAGGTTAGCTTTCATATGGTTCATTTTTGGGAAATTAAAGATTTAGACTAATTTATTGCTTTTGTAATAATGTTAAAGATTAAGATTTTTCTTGCCATTATTTGGTAGGAAAGTGAGCTTGATTGACATTTCAAAGAAAAAAGGCATGGAATTGCCGCTTCTTCATGTACTAGCATACAGTGAGCCATGGTTTGGTCGATGGGGCTACAAATTTGGGCGTGGAAGCTATGGTGTTACACAACCCATGTACCAAAAAGCCATAGAAGCAATACAAGGCATACCCTTAAGCTTACTCAACCATCATCTCGGAAATTTCAACCAAAACATACCCATCATTATCTCAAGATACCGAACGTTATCAGATCATACCCTGGTAACGCTCGGTGAACTATTTCGTTTCTTGTTGGAGTTCAGGTCTAGACTTCCCAAAGAAAATTGTGCTGGTTCCTACAACCCTGGAATCCTCGTAGAAACTACTTGTAGATGGTCCGCAAAGCGAGTTGAAATGGCCACACGAGTGATTGTTGAAGCATTGAAAAGCGCCGGGTCCAGGTGGGTTTCAAGGCAAGAATTGAGGGATGTTGCTCGTGCCTACATTGGCGACACTGGTTTGCTAGATTTTGTGCTAAAGTCACTTGGAAACCACATAGTGGGAAAGTACTTGGTTCGGCGGAGCCTAAATCCTGTGACAAAGGTTCTAGAGTATTGCTTGGAAGACATTTCCATTATATTTCCTGACCAAGATCTGGCCCTCAATAATTCAAACACGAAAGGTCGGTACATGATTACAGGAGAGAAATTAATGAAGGATATGCTCAATTTGTTCAGATATATCTTTAAAGACCAAAAGCTACAGGCACTGAGTTCAGGAATTCTTGGTGGAGTTTCAGTGGCTGCTAGGATAATTCTTGACACCAAACACCTAGTCAAAGAATGTTGCGGAGAATTTTCCTCTAAAGTTGAGTTGGACATGGAAGGGAAACTCAAGCTCTACTGTACAGTTATATTAAGAAACAATAATGAAAAATCTAGTGAAGAGATAAACAAAGCAACGCCACCATACGAATGCATCACACTGAAGAATAATGCCACATTTGATGAGCTCAAGTTAGAAGTTGAAAGGAGCTTCAGGGAAGTGTATTGGGGATTGAAGAGCTTCACAGTTGAATCAATAGTGAATTTGAACGCCAAGGGAACAGATTTGGTCTTCGGGGTCGTTGAAGTTGGTAGAAAAATAGTTTTTGAAGGAAGCATAAGCAAAGAGAGTGAGAAGATGATGTATGAAAGTGGAGTAAGTAATTTTGCATGTGCTGTAGATTGTTCTTGTGGGGCTGAAGATGACGATGGTGAACGAATGGTGTCGTGTGACATTTGTGAAGTATGGCAGCATTCGCGGTGTGTTGGGATTCCTACCAATGAACAAATCCCTCCTATATTTCTTTGCAATCGTTGTGAGCATGAGATCCTGCTGCTTCCATCTTTGCCATAGCTATATCTATATATATCCGATCTTGAGTAGTAAATTTTTTCTTAAATTGGTCACAATTTGTGACCTACATACGTTGCTTAACTTTGGATCTAGATTCAAGCTTCAATTTTTCTTGTTTTTGCTTTCGCATGCAAAGGGCCCAATTTGATCCAGCCAATCTCAAACCAAACCAAGCCCAACCTAAACAGAAGAAAACCGAACACCAGACCGGCCCAATCCAACTAATATTATCTTTAATACGGTAAATTACATTTATTTCTTTTAAAATTTCATAAAACAAAATGATAATTACCACCTTTTTATCATTATCATATTAAAATTTCCATTTTACATATAAAGCTAAAAATTGAAATAAAAAATCAAAATAGAGAATCATGTAAGTCATTTCTTAAACGTGAGATAGAAATTGTCATTTGATAAAAGCTCAAGAACCGACATTACTTTTTTACATTTTTAGAATGAAATTAAAATGACATTTCATATTCATCAACATATATATTGCAGAGGATGAAAAAAGGACACGCCTTCGATATTGAACAATGTAAAGTGGTAATGGGAGTTCTATAAAATCTTCGTGGACACCACAGATAGCTCAACTACTCTCTTGCATTTATTTTTTATTAAACATATTATTGGGGGCAAATACAATGTGACTTTCATTTCAAAACACCTACTCATAAGTACCCGAATCTTTCCATTTTTGCAATATATTCTTCTCATAGAATTCTCTAAATTTTTGTTTAATTTTCTCTATATTATAAATAACCGAATGTAATATTGTCCACTTATGGCACTATTGGGTTACTCGGTTTTGTTTTTAAACTTCTAGTATAAAACGTATCACATTAGATAAATATCTATTAACGGTATTTAAACTATTTTTCTACACATTCATGAGCGATGTGAAATTCACAACACTCTCAAATCATTTTCTTTCGCTGCAAACAATAGAAAACTAAGAACATAACACGTAGATTGGATTACTAGATACGCCAAACAAAAAAATCAAGCCCACACATATACAAATGAAGCCCATGATCAAGTCCATTACTAACGCTAATGCTTATTTTTTCATTACTAAACCAATGAACCGAGCCCAACACATCAATCCATTCTATCCAACCCCAATAATCAACATAGCTATTGAGAATCATAAGGCAAGCAGCAGGTTGCCAAATATCTAGATACTAAAAAATAAATGGGGGTGACCGTGTTATTTAAGCTATGAGATCATAGTAGTGTATAGATCTTTTGGCCATACTTGAAAATATAATAAGCTTTTCATAACTATTTCCATTGTCAAAGGAAATAGGCATTGTGGCTAAATTGAAACTAACTTCGCGGCCACGGCACCTAACTAAATCATTATAAAATTATTTCATTATAAATATCACATCAGAGAGTGATAAAGTAGAAAACATTTTTTCTTGTCATTTTTATATTTATTTCTGTAATTACGCACACTTTATTTCCTGACTTAAACATTGGAGTGGTTATGTTAGCAACCTCGGCCAGTTTTTGTCAATAGCTAGCTTCCCTCTTTGGTTGCAAGCGAAGAAATCCATCATTTTTAGGTAAGAAATTGGGTGATCAAAATTTTTGTACAAATAAGAGAAGAATATTTTTAATACGTTAATAATTTTATTAAATTGACAAAAGAGAATGACATGGTACTCAAATGGAACCTTAGATTCGACCACACAAAAAGATCGTCGACATTAAAGTGTCCAAGGGAGGCATCATTTTGCCTTTGAGGGTCACATGTGCAACTTTCGAAGGGTGATTAGGTCTTTTTTTCTTGGAGGGCTAAGGCGAAGAATCATCGAAGAGGATAAGAGGAATTAGTGTCGTTGTTAATAAGGGGGTTAAAAGAAGGGCCTGTAAACAGGGCACATTTGTCTCTGTGATAAAGCCCGAAGCTTTTGAAGAGTACTTTTTTGACTTTTAGGCAACTCAGTGATCAAGTACCTAGTAATTTTGTCTTACTTTAATTTTACTTTATCACGCTTTAATAAAATTTCCTTCTACTTTCTTTATCAATTTTATCCTTTTGTGTAACCTTTTTTTTAGCTCCTATGAAATTTCATTATTACGCAAGGCAGGCACGTTTGCTTTTCAGAGAAACCTGACACAACCCACCAACTTCAACCCGTCTCTCTCTCAATTCTCGAACACAAACAACGAAAATTTATACGCAAAACAAAAGTTGAAAGTTCCATGAAGGTAAGAGAGGAAATGCAAACAAAAAAACAAATGTTCTCTACTCTATTATGCATCAAAAGTGACCCCCAATAGCCAAAGGCTGTGTGTTAGTGAGAACAGGAGAGGGAAAGTACAATTATACGTATCTCATCGGATCTTGGATTCTACTTCTTTATTATTTTTTTTATCTTTTATTTCTGGGTTTGTGTGAGTATATGAGATGGATTGTTCATCTCTTTGGATGCCAAACAAAACTAAACCAGACAAATCCTCTCAGGTTTCAGTGCAATTAAGGGGTCCATTACGCATCTGCCCATCCATCGAAATTATTGAAGAATTCGGTTCGATTTTTCATCCTTTATTGGACAAGCCAATTGAGTGGATAAGGATATATATAATTTTTTTTATAAATTATAGAATAAGATATTATTAAATGTACGAACAATGTTACGGATACAAAAGCTATATCCTTGTATCTCAATTGATGTGATATTATATAACTGCTAAAAATTATTTAATAAAATCATATTATAATATGTTCTTGTTAACATGTCAATGTTGTAAAAAGAAATTTAGATAAATTACAGAATATCAAAATTCTCCCACTATTGTTAAGGACAAAACTTTAGTGCTGTTTGCTTTTATCGGAGACGGGGTGAGTTTCCAAAAGCATGGTTGAAGCTTCTGAGAAATAAACTGGAATGGACTTTTAGCCAAAGTCCATGAAGAGAGATGAATGCCAAAACGATTATATTAATTTAATTAATTGCAATTAACTCAACTGGAAAACTCTATTAATTTGATAGATTTGGAATCTAGAACACTTGGGAGAGATGATTGCATTTGCCACCTTACTTTCTCGCCTTTTTCGATTGAGCACGTGCGAGAATCCATTTGCCCATTCTTTACAGCTCGAAGACAAATATAATAAGCATCTTCCTTTTCTTTTTTTCTTTCATTATTAAATAAAAAATCGAGGTCCTCAAAGTTTGAGTTGAAGAACCATGGGTCCTCAAATTTTAAGTACTCACTAAAAGATCCAAATTAACGGAAAAAGGTGATATAAAAGTCTAGAAAGTATTCCAAAATTACAATTAAAAAAATAATAAGCATCTCTCTTAAGGGACCTAAATGTTATTTTCCCACCTCAACATGAAGATGTAGTTGAATGATTTTTTATTATTTTATTTGAAATTTGGTACATGGTATTTATTTGATTGACTTTTGACAGTGGGATACACAGTGTTTGGTCAAACGTGACTGCATGTGAGTCGTATTCTAATCACTCACAAGACAAGGTTTAAGAACCATTAACGCTTGCAAAAAGGCTGCAAACATGGCTTGCTTTTCTTATTTTTATCATTTCTTTTTACTTCTTTTACTTGTACTTGAGATTGCTTTGCTGACTAGGTGAATGGATATGTATTAACTACTAGGTTCATTTTTTAATAATTTTCTTTGAGAATTGCTCATATTGTATATAGCGGTTGACAGTCCATAATGTATAAAATTTGCTATATGTTAGTATAATCTTAAAGGAGGTTAATGAAGTTCATA
>JANKKB010028416.1:0-14562 GCA_026225775.1 Bursera palmeri | reverse complement strand
TTTGGTCAAGAGAATCAACCATAAAATGAAATGAATACTTCTATTAATGTTTATTTCATTTTTTAATTAAAAAAAGCTGAGAATTCATCAATTAAAATTAATTTCAATATTCATTCCACTCTTAATTCATCTATTAAAAATTATAATTGAGTTTACACTTAAAAATTTAAATTTTTATGCTAAGCGAAATATCAATATTATATATATATATATATATTTCAAGCTATTTTTCGATCTCAATTTTCTCATTTCTTAATATATATATTCTTTGAAATCATTTTCTAAAATATTTTTGGAACACTTTTCTTAATTATAATCTGCGTACCAAACAGGCTTTCAAATTCTGAAAAAAAAGGGATCAATTATTTTTTCAATTGAAATATGAATATTATGTTTATTTATTTTAAATATTTATTTATTATTAGTATATTTATTAATTATATATATATAATTAATATCTATTATTTTTTTAAGATATGAATTCTGTTCGAGTGACCCTGACTTTAAAAACTTTATGAGGAGAACACAACAGTAAATTGAGTACCAGCACGTCGACTTTGAGTCAAAAGCTAGCTTTTTCATAGGGATAAATACATAGGCACCTCTAAGATTTGGTTTAAATAACAAACTCATCCCTGTTATTCATAAAGTAACATAAAGACCCTTATTTTGATATTTTAAGTAACATTAAGACCCTTATTTTTATGGGTTAAGATCCCCATATTTTTCAATTATGGGGGTGTCTATGTTACTTTATGAATAACAAGGATGATATTGTTACTTAGATCAAACCTCAAGAGTGTCTATGTATTTACCCTGTTTTTTTATACATACTTAACTTGGGAGCCATAGCAAAGAATTTATTTTCTTGTCATCGTCTTCATTGCTTTTGCTAGATGAATAGTTAAGTGGGGATAATTTATGTGCAATTTTGGGGTTTAGTTTGAGGGGATTTTGATGAAGAAGAAGGAGAGGCGAGAAGAAAGAAAGCAAAGGCCGCTATGGCTGGCGAGAGAAGAGAAAATTAAGAAGGGTATAAACGGTATTTATATTTTTACTTGTTCGATGCTGTATTAACTTTTAAATTTATATAACATCTATTAAATTTTTTAAAAGGTAAGTGTTATTTAAAAAAAAGGGGTGTAAAATGTTTGCATTGTATTTAACTGGTGGGTAAATAAAAATATTCTTATTTATTATTATTATTATTATTATTTTGATCTGATTTCCTTTAGTTTCCATTTTAGCTAATGGTTGCTTTTGTAAATTATCTATAAAGTAATAATAATATTCTTTTTGTCTCTATATATTCTATTTAGTCTGGTGGAAAAGAATAGCATCTTATTTTCATTTGAAGCTGATATGCAACCTAGTAACAATGTAACATCAAGAATAAAGACAAACCTACAAATAGGAGATACTGATTACGAAGAGGAAATTTTAATAATAAAATATTCATATATTTTTAATAACATTTGAAAACTTAAAAAAAAAAAAGAAAAAGAAAAATTTAAAAGTTGTTGTTTGGTTAAGAGAATCAACCATAGAATGAAATGAATACTTATATTAATGTTTATTTCATTGTTTAATTAAAAAAAATGAGAATTAATCCATTAAAATTAATTTAATACTCAATTCGATTCTTAATTCATCTATACTTAAAATGGGGATCGGTTTATACTCAAAATTTTAATTTTTTAGGTTAAGCGGTCCATCGATATTATATATATATATATATATATATTATATTCCAAACTATTATCCTATATCAGTTTTCTCATTTTTTAATATATATATTCTTTGAAATCATTTCTAAAATATTTTTAAAGCACTTTTCTTAATTCTAGTATGCCTACCAAACAGGTCTTCAAATTTAAAAAAAAAATTAAAGATCAATTTATTTTTTTCATTGAAATATGAATGATATATATGTATTATTTTAATTTATAAATTAAAATATGAATAATTTTCACTTGTGATTCTATAAACATATTAGCAGTATTTACAAATCAATATTTAATAAAATTATTATTCAAAACGTTAATTTAATCATTGCAAAATAACTTAGGAAAACCTAATCTAAATGGTGTTTTAATAAAATAACTTGGGCATTAAAACTTTAAACATCTCCCCACTCTCAACAATCACATTTAAAAAGATTTTTTTTTTTTTTAAATAAAAAAAGCGGTTGGATTGTCGGACATGAGAATAGAGTCAATTTTCAACAAATACCTTAGTAGTAATCGCTATTAACTCCATCATATATCGGCCGGAAAAACCATCAGCGCCTCTGTACGGTATTATAGAGGCAGCGGCATTATTAGGTCCCTGAAACGAAGAGAAGATTGAAGGTTAAAGGTCATGGGGTTGACAAAGAGAGATAAGAGGAGCTCTTCTACTTCGCCTTGTGCCTATCTCAGAACGGCTTACCACAACTGCTTTAATCGGTTTTTAATTCTTCTCACTTCTCTTTTCTTTCGGAGGCTTTTATAATTTCGTTTATGGTCTTTTTATTTTTATTTTTTTATTTAAAAAAAAGTTATGTGCAGGTGGTACTCGGAGAAGTTTGTGAAAGGCCACTGGGACAAAGAAGAATGTGTTTCTGAGTGGCAGAAATATAGAGCTTGCTTATCTGTATGCTCCCTTTTACACTTCTTTGATTTCCCGTCTACTTATCGGAATTACATACTGTGTTACTAGTTAGTTATCAGAAGTTGAAACTGATGAATTTTGGATTTTGTGGGTTTTTTGTTTTTTGTTTTTGTTTTTTTTTGTTTTAATATGATTTGATTTTGATAGGAACATTTGGATGATAAGCATCTGAGTCGGTTCTTGGAGGCTGAAGGCGTTGTTGATTCAGTCGCTCAAGCTGATTGTAGAAACTCAGCTGGTGGAACTGCCACTGGAGTTCCTCAGTAATATTTGGTCCCTGTTCAGTTAACAAAATAGTAAAAGAGGTGACTGTGAATGTTTTTAAGTTTATTCATTGAATTGGTGCTTTGGTTTTTATATCATGTTTCAACTTCTTATGGACTATTTGAATCCTGTCCGCTTTGATCAATTTGGAAATCAAATGTGTTTCAGTGAAATTCATTTGCCATACTTGATAGGTTGGGGGATATTGAGGTATGGTTATAAAGATTAGGGAGGGACTGATTATAGAGTAACATATGATTAAATAGATTATAGACAAGTAACATTGTCGTTAATGCATTTGCAAGAGGAGTTGTGATGAAAACATTAATCAAAAGTCATAACTTATTTTAGTCATTATTCATGATGTTAAGGTTCATGTGCAACCTGTTTACTTGGCAATATTTAAGTCTTTTTTCACAATATATACCAAGGAAATGAAATTAAAAACCTTCAATCTGTGTCAAGGTTATGAATTATATTGACAATTCGTCTATTCGCTGTTGCTTGGAAAATTTATTAAGTACTTCCTTAGAGCATATGCCTAGGAACTGAACTTTAGAAATTAAATCTGTAACCAGGGGTTTACGGTGCAATACATTGGCTGCTAGAATGCATCTTGCTAGTCTCATCGTGTAAAATATTTAATTGACCAAACCAGTCCTGGCCTTGTTTATGATGTCCACAAAATGTTCTTATTTTCATTATGTTAAGTGGTCCAGGATACCCTTTAAATTTAGAAAATTATAACGTGTCAGATGGGAGGGCTCTGGGCTGAACCCTTAAAGTTACTTCATGATGCAAGGCTCATATCAAAGGAGATTCTATGTTTGGCGTGTTTCAGAATTCAGATAATTGTACTTCCATGTTACACTAGTAGTTGAAAGCGCTACAGGCTTAAAGAGTTTAGATTGCGAACAGATTTTTGATGGTTGTCAATTTGGGGCTCCATCTCTGCTTCTTTACTGTTATCTTCTTCTGGTGGGTTTTTCTTTATCTGTCAGATTTGCTAACGTGACAAATGCGTATACACTCTTATGCAATGGGCTGGTCATAAGAGCTGGTCTGCTTACTACATTCTTCAATTTTCCATGTTTGCAGGCCCTTGATGCGTTTTTACAGTACTTTTGTACTGTGCATTGTTTTAGTTAATGATAATATTGACATTAAGTTAAGGACCTTAACTTACTCTGGAATTCCAGGAAATAAATTACATGTTTCATGCATTTCCCAGATTAGTGCAGTTTTTCAGTCGTTATATTAATTATAATGGATCAGTATGTGTATGTTTATCCAAATGATGATTGGATCTTGTAACAGATGTATCAAAACCTATCACCAGGTAGGTCAATATGTGTAACAATTTTTTCTATATGTTTGAGGCAATTTTCTTTGAATGGTTGTTTACTAAGCTTGACTAATAATGACAATTATAATTTCTTCAGGCAATCAACATATTTACTTGAACGGATCTGATTGGAAGGAGGATTGGCTGTAGGCTCAAGACATATCTAGTAACTACAGGCAAACGATCACTGACTCTTTATGAATGATCCGAGTTGTATCCTTTTTAAAACTTGTACCATATTACGGTTCATAGCAAGTGTTGCTATTATAGATGCAAAAGAAAAGTTGAGGCTGAATTAGTAGATGGATTAAGTTAATTTTTGGGTTTTGATGTGGAAAATTTTCATTTGCTTGGTTGATGATGGGCAACTGTATTCGATAGTCTTTGATTATTATTGTACAAATTTGATGCGAAAATAAAAGCTGGGGAAAATTTTGACCGGCACACTTGTTTCGTATTTGATTTCTTTATTTTTCATTTGTATTCTTTTTGTCCGCCTGAAGTCAATAACCCAATGGGATTATAAAACCTGGAAAGATGGTAAAATTTTCCTATTCTGTTATTGCTGTGTCCTAAATCCATTTTTTGATTACTTATATGTAGGCCACTGGAAGTATTTCAAATGTGCCAAGGTTTCTGCTAGACAGACATAATGGATTCTCTTTCCTATCAATAAATTGGCTTATAATGCGAAAGATTTGTCCTCTTTCAATAGTTGGTTTAAACTATGGCAAGGGCCAGTGATTAAGCTGAAAAAAAATAACAAATGAGAAGCATCAGCTTTATAGTCTTCTTATGAGTGAACCCTTAGAAGCTAGTAAGCATGGTCATCAAAGGAGATTGCAACAGTTGGTTGCTAATTACTATCAAGCGTAGCAGGGTGAAAAAGAGCACTGGAACTTAGTGTTTGTCTAATGATTAACAAAGTCAATATCCTTAAGAGATCACCACAAAACTCTTCATCCTCACAAAGTTAGCCTTATCTTCTAAAACGCAAATCATACAGTTATATTTTCAGCTTTTCAAACACAATGGCAACTTCATTCAATATCAAGGACATGGACATGCTTCATTTCTTTAGTCTTCCTTTCCAGTAGAAAGAAGCACCAATAATTTCATTTCTTTTTGAATAGGAAATGGGCAACCATCCATTCTTCTCCATCATTGTATGCAAAGAGTTCAGCAACAGCCATAAAGAAAGTTCTCCAGTAAACGGTCCACTTGACAGCCTGATCCTTCCCATAAGTTGACTCCATTATTGGCTTGATGGAAGCCAAGTTCTGGTCCATTCTTTTGAGCCACTCTTCACTGCAAGAAAAGATGTTATTTATATCATCCTGAATCTAAGTTCCTACTATCTACTAATATTACAAATACTCCAACCCACCTTGTTTGAGCATAATGCTTCCCATTCACAAGCCAGTGATCTGCAATGGAAACATCATCCTGCAGAAAAAATCATTAACAAGACACAGGGAGAAAAGAAAATCTCAGAAGTTGGGATATGTAAGTACAGAACTCACCTGGAAATAAAGAAGCAGATTGGCTGAAGGCATTGTACCTCCAGAGAAGAAGTACTTAGTGATCCAGTCATCTTCATTTGTTTCCTATATAAGAACAAAGGGCAGAACAAGCCATGATTACTATAAATAAGAGCCTGATATTCAATGTAATTTCGGTAAAGATTTACCCTAACTAAAACAGAAAGGTAACAATGTGAATCAAGTGCCATTCAAGAAAATCAAGTCAGGCAGCACCTCAAAGTGGTAGGCAAATGTTTTGTGGCAGAAATGATGAACGAAAAGAAGGCTATCCTGTTTCATCCACTTGGATATCTTCTTGAGAAGATCACGGTAGTTCTTCATATGCTGTCAAAGGACAATACAGTTCTTAGGACATACTAGTTATTATTGAAACAACAATAATTCCAAATATGTAAGCTAATAGGTAAGAGACTAACTAGAGACTATATAAGCTTTGAAATGTCCTCTCATGTGTAAGGCGGGATCTAATCAAAGGCTTGTCATATGAATATAAACACAAATATAACTTTTCCCCTTTGTTGTAATTTAATTGATAGAGTGTATTTCTTTTTTCAAAGATTCAAACACAAGATATCCCGTTCAAATAGGTTTTTATACCATGCTGAAACAACACTAATTCTGAAAACCGAAGCTAATAGGTAAAGGCTCAAGAATAGTGTTTAAGGTCTAACAATAATGAATCTGTAGTTGAGGCTATGGCATCATGAAAAGGATTGACCTCAAACATTTCAATGGAGAATATTCGATCATAGGAAGCGTCCATTTCAAATGTGCTAATATCTGCAACAATGATCTCCACATTTTGAAGCTGAAGACTCCTACAGAAAGGTAACAGCATGGTTTAGATTGTCCTTCATTGTCTACTTTGCGAACTATTAAGAGAATATGATTCTTATGTCAAGCTGGTCAACATCTAGTGTTCTATTTAACATGATTGAATGGAAAACCCAAGCCATATGGTAAAATGTCAATTTCCATACCGGCATTGCTCCTCAATAAATTCTTTCTGTGTTTTTGAATTGCATATTCCCGTAATCTTGCAATTACTGTACTTTTGGGCAATGTATAGAGACAGCGACCCCCAGCCACATCCAACATCAAGAACAGTGTGACCATCTCTTAACTGTGACCTCTCACAGTACAGCTCCAACATTGCTTTCTCAGCATCCTCTAAGGTGCTTGACTTGTCAGAGAAGTAACAGGAGCTGCACTTGTGCATATTTGAACCAGATCAGCTCATAAAACATAGTGCAAAGAGGTTCCAAAACTTGCATTTCATTATTCTTGACATCGATTTATTAAGATTTTCATAGCCTTTTGATGTTCTGCATTACTAAAAAATCATTGCATACCTTATGCATATACCATCAAACTATTAAACTCAAAAAAATAAACTATTGTGTTTCTTTACACTGGAAAGATAAATCAGTTACTTTCAAAAGTTGACACATATTGCACTAAGCCTATCATTGTATTCGTCAAATATTAAACAGTTGAAGTAAAGTAAGTGCGAATAAATCTGTGCTGTATAGAAATACCTGTATTTGAAATTTTTTCCAAGAACCAGCTTGAAGAAAGAGGTTGGTAGTTCATAATGCTGGGCTTTTGGCTTATCAGTCTTGATGGCTATAGGCATCTCTTTTAAAGCTGGAAGACGGGTACAACTAACAAAATTAGGGATGTAAAAGAAACATAATGCTACAAGATCATTCTACAACCTCATCCACCAAAGATTCATAACTCTGCAAAATGTTCAACCTTAAACTACTTTTTCTGCAATAATAATTGCTATTTGCACTATCATTCTTATTGTCTTCTCATTCAATTTATACTTAGAATCAGATTTTAAAATGCATCAAGTTGGCACATATCCAAACTTAAAGATAAAAATTGCTAAATTATGGCAAAAAAAAAAAAAAAAAAAAAAAAAAAAAAAAAAAAAAAAAAANTATGTCAAAAAAAAAAAAAAAAAAAAAAAAAAAAAAAAGAAACACATCTCAGCATCAAGAACTAGGAGTGAATACTTAGCAGTAACAATCAGAATCACAAGTAGCTATATTATATAGAATACAAGTGAGAGTGGGTTGGGTTGATTACAATGTACGAATTGCAGGAGGTCAGACAGTTGGAGTTCAGAGGAACGTTTGTAACCGGAGCGAAGGCGACCAGCCAATAGCAAACGACTGAGTCTCCTAATAACAGCGTCGGGTAGCAAATTGCGCTCAAGTGAAGCTAGCATCAGCCGCACTGTAGCATCGTACGGCGCCTGCATTATCCCCTCCATTCTCGTTGTTGCAAGCTAACGGTGGCTGCAGGCGGATAAGACCTAAGATATTAATATACCAGCTTACGCTCATGGAACCTTCCCCTCTTCTCCTCGAGTCTTCAACTAATGAAAACGATAGCATGCCGACAAGAACTAGGAAGCTGTAATAAACATTTGGTGATGGATATTTCACCACATTACATGAGCTCTAACAGTCCATTTGTCCTTATTTTATTGGCTAAGGTAACGGCAAGAGTTCTATAAAAGAGTCCTTTTTTTTTTTTTTATTAATGTTAAAATTTTAAAATTTTTTTGTGAAATTAAAATAAAATCCCCTAGAGGTCAAAATTTTCACATTCCATGTATTAGAAGTGGGTAATTACTTGAAGGTGTGGACAGATGGTATCAGTGGATCAAGCGGGTACAACAATGAAAGGGCAAAAGATCCGATCTTAGATGAAACTGGGTGTAGCATATTACATTCCTTCATTCGCCTACTGCGCTCTTAGTCTTAGACAACACAACACGCATAGAGACAAAAACTTTTACTTTTTCACGACTCTCTCGTGAAGTTTTCCTGGGAAGTTCAGAATGTAAATTCCGCGATTCCCGAGAAAATATCCGCTAAATCAATGATTTCGTAACTTCTGATTACCTTTTCTTTTCCTCTTCTTCAACTTCAGAAGCTAAGTTGGCTGTTAGCTAAGCTTATCAAAATAAAGACTAAAGTTTGCCTTGATACAGTTTCGTCAGTTGCAAGACAATCTGCGTTTGAGGTAAGCTTGTTACAATTGCTTTGTTTTATTTACTGTTTTATTGATGAGAAATTAGAATCCGTTTGGAGGAAAAAAGATGCACTTGCTATCTTATTTAAATGGGTTTAGAGTTGAAATGGCTGTTTTTAGTTTCGTTTTTCTTGTTTTTGTATTTTGTGAAATGAGTTTGCCTTTTGATTTGTGTTCAACTAAATGTTGCAACGGTTGCCTATTCCGATTTCTGTGTTTTTAGTTTTCCTTTTCAGTTACTTGGATACTGATTTTTCTTTTAAATGTTTGGTGGGTTTGTGCTGAATTTTTTTATCAAATACTGAAGATATCTGGGAAAGTTAAATTTGGTTCAAGTTCAAAGATTGTCTTCCGTTTGATGAGGAAATGAGTTATTACAAAACTGAGTCTGCTTGTGACCACAGTGATGGGAATTCCAGTAATAGGCAGTTGTTGCTTGATATTGAGGCAATAAGCGAAGCTCTTTACTTGGATAAACCCCCGCCTAAGGCATTGATTTCCCCTTATGATAATCGATCCAAATCTGCTGAAAGAATCCATTTCAGGGAATCGAGATCGAACCAAAACTCAGGAATCTTCAATGAAAATTTGTTGAACAAGAGCAAAAAATCATCTTCGTTATGGAATTGGAAGAAGCCACTTAAAGCTTTAGCACATATTGGGCGTCATAGGTGCAGTATTTGTTTCTTTCTCCATGTACATTCAATTGAAGGGTTGCCTGTGAATTTCAATGACATTAGTTTATGTGTGCGCTGGAAGAGGAAGGATGATGTATTACAAACCCGTCCATCGAGGGTTTCAGAGGGCAATGCTGAATTCGAAGAGACTTTGATGCATAAGTGTTATGTGTATGGTAGTAGAGGTGGGCCCCATAATTCAGCAAAATATGAAGTGAAGCTTTCTTTGATCTGTGCTTCTATAATCGGGGCTCCTGGAATTGATATTGGGAAGCATTGGGTTGATCTAACTAGGCTGTTACCGCTTACTTTTGAGGAGTTGGAGGGGGATAAAAGCTCGGGTAAGTGGACAACAAGCTTTAAGCTTGTAGGTAAAGCTAAAGGTGCCACACTAAATGTTAGTTTTGGTTTCTCAGTGATGAAGGACAATTTTGTTGAATCAAAGAATGTATTGAATGTTTCTGAGCTTATAAATTTAACACAGAATAGGTCAACTACCCTGGAACGTGAAACAGGTTTTGGGACTAATAATGGCAATAAGATGCTTAGGAGGGTTGGGAGCGTTCCAAGTAACTTAGACAACAGGTCTGCCTTCTCAACTACCTCTCTTGATGTCAAGGTTTATGAGGAAGTTTCGCCAATCTTGGGGTTGGAGCTTTCCAAGTCAATAAATTTTCTGTATGAGAAACTAAATGAAGCAAACATGCATGGTTCTGAAAGGTTTGATTTATCACCCAAACATGTGGAGCCGCCTAATAACCTAACTTTTCATCCTGCTAAAGATATTGGTGAAAATGAGAATGACTATGCTGAGTTCACTGTGGTTGAATGGGGGATAGAAATTCCTGAAAGTGAACAGTTGAAATCAGAACAAAAGGCTGTTCATTTGGTTGATGACTCTGTGATTGAAACGATAGATGTGGAGGAGATCATAAAAGATGAAAACATAGCCCCTGATGAAGGGATAGATTATAATTTGAAAGAAAGCACCTTTGCTAGTTATGTGAATGGAGTAGAGTTGAATGACAGCAAAGATGAAGAGACTGCTGTAAGTAGCAGAGGATTAACCTTGGAGGAGCTGGAGTCAGTTTTTAACGGCTTATTGACTTCAGAATTGGCTGACTTGGAATCTCCGCTAACAATAGATAAGTTTCTTGAGCAAGAAAACTACATGGAGGTTAAATCGAATTACAGAGCTAGTAAAATGTCAAAGAAATCACTAAGCTTGGATGATGTTACTGAATCAGTGGCTGCTGATTTTTTAGATATGCTGGGGATTGAGCATGCTCCTTTTGGCTTTAGTTCTGATTGTGATCCTGAGTCTCCTAGAGAGCGTCTTTTGAGAGAGTTTGAGAAGGAGGCCCTAGCTTCAGATAATGTCATTTTAGGTTTGGGGGAAGATCATGTACAGTTCAGTAGTGTTGATCCAACTGGATCTGGATGTGGGTATTCCTACAAGGATTTTGATCTCTCTCCGGTTATTCAAGGTTCTGAGGAGAAGCACAAGAGGGAAGGTGAATTATTGAAAAATAGAAGAAAGGCCAACATTCTTGAAGACTTGGAAACTGAATCTTTAATGCGTGAATGGGGCCTAAGTGAGAGGGCCTTTCAGAGTTCTCCACACTATTGCTCTGATGGATTTGGAAGTCCAGTTGAGCTCCCTCCAGATGATCCATTTGAACTTCCTCCTCTTGGAGATGGCTTTGGGCCTTTTGTTCAAACAAAAGGTGGGGGTATTTTGCGGTCTATGAATCCCTTACTTTTTAGAAATGTTAAAAATGTTGGGAGCCTGATCATGCAAGTTTCTAGACCTATTGTGATTCCAGCAGAAATGGGCTCAGAAATCATTGACATATTACAGCGCTTGGCCTCAGGTGGGATAAAGAAGCTCTCCATGCAAGCAAACAAATTAATGCCTTTGGAGGATATTACAGGGAAGAAACTGGAAGAAGTAGCACAGGAAGCTGCTCCTAGTATTGTAGTGCCAGAGAGGTTTGTGAACACATCAATTGCATACATAAAGTATTCTTGATTCCATGCCATGTATATGTTCCTTTTTTAATTTTATTTTATTTTGGTCTTCTTCTTTCACAATTTAATATGCCTTATAATGAAATCATTTCATTCTTTCCCTTACAGGCAGGCTTCATTGCAGCATGGATCGTTATCGGGGCAGGATTCTTTTGACAGGAGAGTGGAAGATGAAGAATTTCAATTTGGCTGGAGTTTTGATAACAAGAACTCAGGTTTAAATAGTGGTCATATGGGTTCAGGCTATGTGTCTTTTGAAGATTTACGTTCTTTAGCGATGGGTAGGATTGAGGAGATGTTAATTGAAGGTTTGAGAATTCAGTCTGGCATGTCTGATGAGGGTGCACCATCACACATCAGAATCCACTCTGTTGAAAAGAACTTCAACCGGAAGAATGCCAATTTCATTGGGTTTCTCAATTTGGAAGGAACTGCAGGATTGCAACTACAGGATATTAATGATGGTGCTGATGATTTTGATGGTTTGATGGATTTGTCTGTAACATTGGATGAGTGGTTAAAGCTGGACAGTGGAATTATAGGTGATGAAGATAATATTAGCGAGCACACATTGAAGGTCCTGGCAGCCCATCATGCCAACCGCGTAGATTTGTTTAGTGGAACATCGACAAGACACCTCCACTCTGATAAGGCATCTGGTAAAACCCACGGTCTTTTGGGGAACAACCTCACAGTTTGTCTCATGGTGTTGCTTCGTGATCCTCTTCGAAACTATGAACCTGTTGGTACCTCCATGCTTGCTCTATTTCAGATGGAGAGGGTCTTTCTCCGTTTTAAGCCAAAATTATACAGCAAAAGATTAGATGGAAACGAGGAAAAGGACAATGAATCCAACATAAAGGAGGGAACAGGTGACAAGGAAAAAGAGGAAAAAGGAGTTGAAGAAGAAAGCACCCCGTGGTTTAAAATTACTGAAGTCCATCTTGCAGGATTGAACACTGAGATTGGCACGAATCAGCTTTGGGGTACAAAGACACAGCAACAGTCTGGGAGCCGCTGGTTGCTTAACAGTGGGCTGGCTAAGTCCAGCAAACATCCATTTTCAAAGTCAAAGGCAATTGTAATATCACGTGGACAAGGAACTAGGAATTCGCGGAATGAGGAAGTCTTATGGAGCATAACCTCTAATGTCCATGAGGCGGGAGCTCATCCAAAAGAGTTGGCAGCACTGGTTCCATACGTTCGGAACCCTGATATTGTATTTCCAAATGAAAGTACCAGGTCACATGTGGCATGCAACTTTTAGCAAATCTGATTGGAGATTCGCATGATATATTCTTTCAGTTGCACAGTGAACACAGATAGATAGGCGTTTTAACCAAGTGACATCTTTTTGCTTTCTTCTTCTTTTTTTATTTCCATTTTGTTATTTACTGGAGTTTTTTACAACGCAAGTTTTGCAAGATTGTATAGCAATCTAGGAATGAAGTTTGACCACTCCTGCAGGTCTTTAGGGTTAAGATGAGATATCAGCAGTTGTACTTTTACGTTGGATGTAATAAATTGATGTAAAAAAAAAAAGAAAAAAAAAAAGAAAAAAAAAGAAAGAGAACATCCATTATAGCTCTCAATTATTCGGTTATTCTTTATGGTTTGATCTTTGGTCTTCTGCAGGAGATTATATCTGACGCACAATGCAACCATTTTCATTCAACTAAAATCAAAGCTATTTCAACTCATGTTGGAGATAATGAGCTGATCCAGGAAACCCAGAAGATTGTTGGAATCATGCAAATAATTATAGGGAGACAAACATGAGATGGGTCCGTTGGCTAGGCTTTGTTAAACTACTGGAGAAAGCTAAAATTTTCACTTGTCTTGAAAGCTGTTAAGTTTCGTTTTATCTGTACTCCCGCTTGATCGCCAATCCTCGTGTCTGTTAACGTGTCACCATTTGTACCCAGAACCTCTATTTCGAAAAGAGGAGAAGAAAAACAATCAACCTGCAGTATTGATGGTTGTTCTGGAAGAGAAAGAAACTGTTTCCCCTATATGAAGAAGAGCTGGACACCATGAAGAAGCAGAGAGGATAAGACAATCACACCGCTTCCATCAGCATCAGGCATAGTAGAAGGGTAGTCGAAAACCAACAATGGTGATGGAATTTGAGAGCGCGGACTTATACAAGGTATTCTTTTGTATCTTTAAGACCTCCACCAACCATCTTTGGCTCGGTCAATACTTTTTTAAAAGCGTTGGCTGGCTATGTTGGCGGCGTAGTCCCCCCCGTTCTAATTTCCCACTACAACCTCTCAGTCTTCGGATTTTACTACGATATTAAATAGCAATGTGCACGTCCCTTTCTAACGACTCCAAAGTTGTTTCTCTGCTAACGAATTCATTTTGTCATTTACATTAGCCTTCGGTTTCATATTATTAGGTTGTTCCCATTATATAATTTATTGTTTATGCGTTTGCCATCGATGCTTATTCTGTCAATACTGATGATAATGCAACACAAGGCAAAGAAATTCTATTCATTCAGCTCCTTGTATTCTTATCGTGGACTAGTCTCTTTAGTCTTTACGATGATCTGGCTCCAACTAAAGCCTATTCCGTTCATCTGTGCATCAAAGAATATTTGTCCATAACTCCACATTTTATACTGTGTCGTGACCATCATCTTTTGTACATGTTTATCAATACAAAGACTCCCCTTGAATAAGATTTTCTTGGTGGACCTTCAACGTCAACCTCCCTCAACAAAAGACTTAATCAAATTAGGAACTGACATCACGCAACTTGTAGAGGCTTTTATATTGGATATTCTACAATCTCTTTATAAATCCCAAAATCCTTTTTAATCATTCAATGTATGCCTCAACAACCCTGATTCCATTTATTAGGAGTAGTATGGTAGTAATATATTTTTTATATTTAAAAAAAATATAAAAGCAAGATAACAATACATTTATGTTTCTTAGTAGATAAAAGTGAGCATAACACAGCAATAATCCACTAAAAGCATTTTTAAATA
>JANKKB010028414.1:0-10952 GCA_026225775.1 Bursera palmeri | reverse complement strand
CCTACACCAAAGTTATAAATAAACAATGTGGGACTCTTGACAAAAACCCAAAATTGAGAGCCACCAATTTCTTCACATCATAAACAAGGACAGGTACTTGGAATGCATTTCAAGATCTTCCAAGTTGATATTAATCAAATCATCAAGAAATATCGAAGCCAAGTATATTGATCATCTTTCTCTATTAGCAGGTAAGCAGATGGTTCCTGTTGGACTTCTTGTTCGAGAACCTGAAGAGATAGATAATGACAAAACAATCATGGACTGGCTAAGCAAGAAGGAGCCGCCTTCCGTTGTATTCGTCTCCTTTGGTTCCGAGTATCTTCTTACCACGGAAGAAATAACAGAAATAGCGCACGGACTAGAGCTCAGCCAGGTTTGTTTCATCTGGGTTGTAAGGATTCAAGATGGAGACAAAATTACTATTCAGGAGGCCTTGCCCGAAAGCTTTCTGGAGAGAAGTGGAGAGAGGGGTATGATAGTGGAAGGTTGGGCACCACAGACAAAAATCCTGGAGCATTCAAGCATTGGTGGGTTTGTGAGTCATTGTGGATGGGGCTCAACAATTGAGTCAATGATGTTTGGTGTGCCAATTGTAGCTATGGCAATGCTAGTTGACCAGCCACTGAATGCAAAATTATTAGTAGATATTGGTGTGGGCATCGAGATGAAAAGAGAAAATGAAAAGCTGAACAGAGAGGAGGTGGCAAGGGTGATCAAAGAAGTGGTGCTACAAGAAGAAGGGAAGCAAATGAGGCGGAAAGCTAAAGAGTTAAGTAGTGGATTGAGGAAAAAAGTTGATGAACAGATGGATGTGGTGACAGGGAAGCTGGTGCAGCTTGTTAAGGAATCTGGGACTTCTGCAGCTGCAGCTTCTACAGATTCATGACCAAGAAAGATGAGTTCTGGCTATTCCTTCTGTGTCTCAACTCCTCTGTGTATTGCAGAAACTAAAATAACGAAGGAAAAGCCCCTGTTTGAGATAGTAGAATTTAATCTATATCTGAGCGGGGTATCAATACTACTTTCAAATTGCAAATAAAAATTCCTAGACAGAATTCCTATCCAAGAGGAAGTTGCTGATAAAAGAAAGAAGAAAATTAATATAAAGAGCTCTTCTGATGAAAACTTAAAATTATTGAAGCTTATAATCCGTGTGCCATTTATTGATCATTTTATGTAATAAATCTTGGATTCGACATGCCTTGTTTCATTCTTGACTGTCTTAAATTGAACAAAAAACCTTGAAACAAGAAGCAAATTGTTTTTTCCATGTTGTTTTTACTTCTGTGAAGATATAAAGATTCTGTTCTTAAATTACGTTAGTTAACAGATTCCTCTGTTGAACTAATTAAGGAGAAGACATAAAAGAGCTCTGTGAGGATATTTTTTTATAGTGTGTATGTTCTGAAATGTTCATTTAGAATCGCTTTAACGAGAGATCAAAACATATGGTTCTTCACTTTAAATTAACATATTTTTATAGGATAAAAGAATATTTTAATTTGAATGACAATAATTGTGCCGACTCCTTAATACATTAAGAAATTTTAGTAAATTGAAAACTGTGGTTATCTTTTATTTCTGAAGTGGAGCTACACTATTGTCTAGGACGGCTAGGAACTCTCCCCCTTCATCTTTTAAAAAAAAAATTATCTAGAAAAAAATTGTTGCTTGCTAAACCAACTTCTTTTATATGCCATTCTTCCCTAGGTGGGTACCCTACAATCAGAAGTAAACAAACTATTATCTTCTGAAATAGATCCTGGAGGGAAGATCAATTAATTATACTTTAAGCAAATCTTTGTATCAGCCCAAAATGGTGTATTATAATTACATAACCAGGCTGATATCTGCCAAAACCTATGGCTATTCTTGTTAACAGTCGTTTTAATTCTAATTAATCCGCAAGTTCCACAAATGTCATGCGTACATTTTAGTTTGCTTGATGGCTAATATTGCTAACCTCAATTCCTTGATGTTTTGGCTATTTAAGATCAAGTTTTACCTTAACTTCGATTAACACAAAAAATTGTCTGGTTCCGAAGAAATGAGTACCAAACAACAGAAGGCTACCATCCTCATGCTGCCATGGTTAGCTCATGGTCACATATCACCTTACTTTGAGCTAGCCAAAAAGCTCTCTCAGACAAACTTCCATATATTTTTCTGCTCCACGCTCATTAATCTGAAACCCCTCAGAGAAAGTTCTGAAATAAATAAACTATTTTCTTCTATACAATTCATTGATTTACAACTTCCTCCACTTCCAGAACTCCCTCCTCACTTTCACACCACCAAAGACCTTCCTTCCTATATCCTGTCTACACTCAAAACTGCCTTTGATGCGGCAAAACCTGCCTTCTGCAACATCTTGAAAACCCTTAAACCGAACCTTGTCATCTATGATTTTATCCAACCATGGGCGCCAGCAGCAGCTCACCAGCAAAATATTGAAGCTGTTTTGTTCCTTAACCTTGGTGCAGCAAGCTCTGCTTTCTTCACTCATAATGTTGAAGGTTTGAGCATAGACTTCCCCTTTGCAGAATTCTTTTTCCCCAACTCTGATCACCAGAAAATTACAGAGTTCATGCAACGTGAATCAAATGGTATCACAGACAAAGACAGGCACTTGGGATGCATAGAAAATTCTTCCGTCATAATCTTGATCAAGACATCAAGAGAGATTGAAGCAAAGTACATTGATTATCTTTCTTTTTTGGTAGGGAAAGAAGTGATTCCTGTAGGGCCTCTTGTTCCAGAACCTGCACAAAACGATGATGACATACTGATCATGGAATGGCTAGACAAGAAGGAGAATTCTTCAGTTGTGTTTGTTTCCTTCGGAAGTGAGTACTTTCTTTCAAAAGAAGAGACAGAGGAGATAGCTTTTGGGCTAGAGCTTAGCAAGGTTAGTTTCATATGGGTTCTGAGGTTTCATAGTGGAAGCAAAACGACAATTCAAGAGGCCTTGCCAGAAGGCTTTTTGAAGAGAAATGAAGAGAGTGGTTTGGTGTTGGAAAATTGGGCTCCACAGGAAAAAATACTCGGCCATTCAGGTGTTGGTGGATTTGTGAATCATTGTGGTTGGAGTTCAACATTAGAGGGAGTGATGTTTGCCATGCCAATCATAGCCATGGCCATGCAGCTTGACCAGTCCTTGAATTCCAAGTTGGTGGTAGAGATTGGTGCGGGAAAGGAGGTGCCAAGAGAGAATAACAGGCTAAAAAGAGAGAGAATTGCCAAGGTATTCAATGAGTTGTGGTACAAGAAGGGCAGCGAATGAGGAGGAAAGCTAAAGGATTTGGGGAGAAAACGAGGGAGAAAGGGGATGAAGAGATGGATTTCGTGGTAAAGAAGCTGATGCAGCTTGTTAGAGGAATCTAGAAAGGGCATGTTCCAGCTCTTAATAACACTCTATGTACATCATGCAAATTCAAAGTAACATTTTCTATAATTAAACGTCTATAATCCTTTATTCTTTCTTTAATATTAGATTTGCTTTTAATTTTTACAATCATGATTTGAGTTCTCACACTTGATTTAATCCTTCCAATCAACTCTATTACAACAAAGTCATGATTATTGTTGGAAGGCATGCCAATCTTTGATCTTTTTGTTATGTGAAAGATATATTTATTGGAGAAAACTCTTCTGCTATCACTCACACGGTAACTCATCCAACACTGTTCATGCAAAGAACTTAATTTAACTTCACCTGTAAAGAAGATGATTAAAAACTATATTGGAGGAGGAAACGGACTAAGAAATTTCTTTTAGAAAAATATTGGGTTTCTCTCTTTTGTCTCTTTTTTATTATTTTAGTTGCAGAAAATATTATAATTAAAGAAAAAAGAAGTATACGAAGAAGAATGGAAGCTATTTAGCATCAAACAACTACTCAAGAAAGTTTAATTAATGTTAACAAATCTGTTAAATATACTTCATAAACAATGCTGCAACTGCTTTTATCAACTTGCAGCAGTCAACGAAGGAAGTAGGTTTGGCAAATCAATTGGTTGATTTGGATAGGTGGCTTGCTTTGCTTGCTTGCTTACAAATAGCAGAGAATAATATTTTACAATGCAGCAACTTTACTTTCAAGACTGAACAAGCATGTCTCACATTGAATACAGTGGCATCATCTGTTTGTTGTCAAACCTGGTGGTGGGAATTAAGTTCTTTCCTAAATCAGCAAACTCTCCATGACAGACCAATGAAAAATTTAATACATAACCACAAAACCACAAATTAATGTAACAAATATAACAAAGTGATTCTAATTACATCACACAGAAGGAACCCAGTTGGTTTCTTTATCAATTAGCACAGCCTAGCGTAGGAGTTCAATGTTTTTGCTCAGCTCCTCCAGCTTCTTCATTCTCAATTTCTCACTTTCACTCACCAGCTGATCCCCATCGGTTAAAAAAAAAAGAAGGAAAATATATCAGAAACTTTAAGTAAATCGCTATTATTTGTTGCAAAAACTGACATGTAATTTAATTACCTCCATTAATTTGCTGACCAGTTGAGCCTTTTCCTTATTCTTCTCATTAAAAGCTTCCAGGGCTTCTTTGTATTCCCTCTCCTGTAATCAGAAACACTTTTCAGGATCTAAAGAGTCACAATATGATATAAAATGGATTCGTTTCCAGGGAATAATGAAATGATTCTTTTGTTAATAGTCTCGTTAATATTTGATAACAAGCTTCACCTTCCTTTGACAGCTTTGCCCCAGAGGCTTTAACTCCCTGTTAACTGTATCTATCTTCTTACGTACAACTGAAACTTCCTTCCTCATAGGATCAGCCAGAGCTTCAAGCTCCTGGAATATATTTACAAATTCAAAAAACCGATTATAGATGGATAATATAGGATGATGATCATGTTACTCATGTAGCAATACTTGGTACAACTTACTTCCCGAATCTCGGCCAAGCGCCTAGTTGCTTCTTCAGCTCGTCCGAGCTGAGCATAAACCTTGTCTCTGACTTCTATCTTCTTCTTCTCAATCTCTTCTTCCTTGGCTCGAAACATAGCCAAGGCGGATCTTGACATGTCCTCCTCCTTGTCCTTGTCTTCCTTAATGGGGCTAACGTTGCAACTTACAAGTCCCGCTGTGTTCTTCATTCGCTGTATCTGTGATTGTTGTTGTTGTTGCTCCAATATTTGTTTCTGTGTAGCCATTGCAGCCTGCAAAGCCCTCCGAGATTCTTCTCTTTTTTGTAATCTCTCAGCTTCTTTTGCTCCTTTTTTTTTTTTTTTGGTTCTTTAAAATGATGGCTCTCTTTCCCCAACGTTAGGTGGCTATAAGCAAGAATGGCTTTAAAGATATGGAAACCAACTTACTTACTCTACCTAAAACAAAATTATATTACATTATTCACATCAAATGACCAAAATGCCTTGTCACTTTATAAATTATAATCATGAAAGTTAGGAGAGGATTTTCACCTTTTTTGAATGAATTCCACTCACCAGGAACCACAATAATCATCTTTCCCCCTTTACTTTAACATGCACTTATTAATCACACACCATTATACCTTTTTGTATTGAAACTTAAGTTTTAGCAGTACAGAGAAGTCATTAGTAATTCCTACCTGTACATCTCTCCTTTACAGTTCATTATATTTCTTTTTCTTTATTGTAAACTTAGTGAAGTTTCTTAAGTTGGTATATTGACAAATTCAGCTAACTGCAGCTTTCTCACCTGGGTAATAATTGTTATGCAAAATTTTGCACATAAGATATGAAATATTAGATCATATTTTGCATCACTTATTACCTTAGTATACATATGAAGAATGTTATTGAGTACTTGAATTCAGGAGTCTCCTGCAATATTGATAGTTAAAGGCTTAAATTGGGATGGGTTTTGCATATTATAGAACGAAAAAAATAAAAAACTTATATGTTTGGACTCCCAAAGTGTTAGTTGAAGACTAATAAATGGACAGATAAGATGGTTTAAATTCAAAGCTGATATACATAAAAATAGATTTAAAGGTAAATAAAGTGGATGAACTATTGTGCAGGAATAAGCTTCTTATTAAGAATTACATTATTATTATTAGATGACAAAACAGTTACTCCTTTTAGAAGTATATGTGATTTCCGATTTTATAGGTTGAAAGGTCTTCAAATAGTATTGGTAAATATTCATCTTCCATGAAGAGTGGTGCTTTGTGCAGAAGTTTTGTTTTGGAGTGGATAGTAAGGCCTCACCTACACACAAAGACATGAATGAGAACCTTAGTGGGCAAGACAGACATGTATTAGTATATTTTGCAGCAGCTAGCTAATGGCTTTTGGCATATAATATAATTACCTTCCAGCTTGGACTTGTGACAAAGAATCTTCACCTTTAATCTTTTTTTTTTACCCCTCCTGGCGGTTATTTAAGACCATATAAAGCAATATAAACTCTTTTGTTCTTAATTTGTTCCCAAACTACCTGGCAATTTTTTGGTTATGTTCCTAATAGCTTTTATCTTTCACTTTCTTTCTTTTTTTGTTTTGTTTTTGTTTTTGTTTTGAATTTTGAATATTTCTTTAAGGAGGTAATTTGTGGGTATTTCTCATATTGTCTCTTTTGTACATATAAGTTAAAGTTGGATTTTCTCCTTTCTGCCCCATGAAAGACCCATCTGGGTACATTGGTATTTGGCTTCGTAAAAATATCATGTATCCTGAATTGAAGATACAATTTGATCCATTTCAACCAAAATTTGCTAAAAATAACAAAGAAGTAATTTGAAACCTAAGCAATAAAATATGATCATAACCCATTACTTGTTGATTGATTTCCAGTCGAAAATTAAATGACTGAACCATTTGTTTCTTAAAATGTGCTACCAGCAATCTTTTGCTTCCATGTTCAATCGTAAAAAATCTTTTCAAATTAAGCCAATTTTGCCATCTCTCATAGAGGGCAGAGTTGCTTGTATAGAACTCTAACGTTGCATTAATGCTTTTGCACATAAATGCGTAAAGGCCAAAAGGGGTTGGCACTTGGCACAACTATAACTTTTGCAGATTATGATAATTGATAATCCATCTAAGCTTTGCTGCTGAGAATTTTGAATGGTAGCTTTCTGGTTCTGGTTGGGTGATTGATTGTGGAATCTGGCCAGTTCAAGCCAGCAGGGATCTACATGTGCTTGAGCCTTGACAGAACAACCTTTTTTGAGTTATGTAGAAAGACCAGTAACGCATAATATTATTTGCAATTAGCTGAACTCTCTTCTCTTTTTGGTGCTGTAAGTATTGTTCAAAGGTGGAACATGGTCAAGTCTCTACGCGTACATTAACGTTTGAATTGGGTCCTATTCCTTTCACTTTCTCCTTTTGCTTCTTCTTTTAATCATGTTGGAGATTAGCTATGAACACAGATTCAATTAATCATGTCTTCTCTGTTTAATTGTTTTCGAGATTAGCTATCTGTATATATAACAAAATTTAATCATGTTTCTTCGTCGGCTATCAAAGGCTTGATTTTATTTAACAAAGAAAAGATCCTTGGCGGTGCTTGTGACTTTCATTTTTATCGATTTTTATTAGTTTTTTAAGATCCAGGCGGGTTGTACATTTTAATATATCTTTTCATTTTATGTTATTTGTCTGTTATTTTTTTAATAATTCAATCAGAGAATTTGATTAATATAAATGTGAACTTCTTTTAGTTATTTTCAAGTTCAAAAACATAAAAATTAATTTTAAAAAACACGTTTGATACAATATATAAAAATTATTTTCAGAACTAAAAAACATTAAAAGAAAATAGAGATTCTACACTTTCTCTGATTTCTCTTCTTATAACAACTGTATCTATAAAAATGTTTTTAAAAACATTTAAAACAAACATGTCTTACATTAAAATAGTCTTTTTACTTTCGGATAAACTCGAGATTTATACTTGTAAAAAGGTAATACCGCATGTGCAACCAAATTGTATAATCTAATACATACAATATGAGATGATATAAATTTACTTGACAGACAAAAAAAATTAAATTAATAAATGAAGCGGAAATCAAAGTTCAATAACTTTGTGACACATTAGATTGTATAAATAACATTATACGACTTAATTGTATATAAATATTATAACACGATAGAAGCTCAACGCTCGACATAAACATTATCTATTATTCGATTTTATAACATTTAAACTTTTAAAATGTAGGCCAATTTTTAAATATTTCAATTAATTTAAATTTATTTTGGCAATTCTTTCAAGTACTTTCTCCTCTTCTTCGTCTAGTTTCTGCTTGTGGAGGGACACTGAATCTCTCTGCCACCGTGTGACCGCTCCTCTGTTTTTACTAGCTATTTTGGGTACAAACTAACCTATTTTTTATTTTCATTATTAAATTAAAAAGAATTAAAAAATAATCAACTTTCAAAAAATACGTGAAATAATAATTTCTTTTCAAATTTTTTATTTAAATATCAAATTTGTTCTCAATTTCTTAAATAAAGAAATAATCTTCACTGTTGAAATAATTTTCAAAAATAGTTCTTGATCGGGGAATTTACTCTGACCCCCCAATTAGATTTCAAGAAAACACTTAACCCCACACTTTTTCTAAACTAACACTTATCCCCCAAAAAAATTGCTACTGTTTTCTCAAAACTAACACTTACCCCCCAAATATTTGGAAGGTAAGTGTTAGTTTTTTAGGGGTATTTAGGGGGTAAGTGTTAGTTTAGTAAAAGTGTGGGGCTAAGTGTTTTCTTCAAATTTAATTGGGGGGTTATTGCTATTTCCCCGTTCTTGATCTGGCAAAACCTTTATTTACCTCTTTTTAAAAAATAATTTTCCGAACACATATTCGTAATGGAAACCATCCTACGACTCCTAAAAAAAAATCAGCCATCAGAGATTTTGTAGTCATGTCAATATCAGCTTAAATCATTGAAATCGGATACATCCTATCCCGCCACGTTTCAAATCTATTTTAATGTAACCCTAGATGATCGCTCCTCACACAAGCATCCATAGCAAGCAACCAAACCAACCTTGAAGTTCTAAACGTCTGAGTCGTGCTTAGAATAGCTTCTCTTACAAACATTCAACTCTGAGGAGAATAACTTGTTCCGATTCTCTTCTTCCTTTATTGAATCCATTTCTCTTCTTAGTTTTCAAACTTAACGTCAACTTTAACGGAAAATTCTTCTCTTCTATTGTCTATGCCTTAGGGTTCTACTAGCGATGCTTGCAAATGAGAGACCTTACTCAGCGTAGAACAAGTAGTTCTCTGACTCGGTCAAGATTCTGAGACTGGGAAATGGAAGGTAATAGGAGATTCTATTTGAAATAGTGTCGAGATGAACCGGAGCGGTCTAGACCAGGCGGTTCGAGAGAGTATGATGTCAATGATGATGATGATGATGAAGGTGGGTACGCGTGAAAACTATCGCAGTTCAATGACACATTGCCGAGAGGCAGGTTGAGATCCATGAAGTTCGAGTGGGCGAATCTCTTGTCCGATAAATCCGAAAAATTGGGTTTTGGTACTGAGAATGACAATGTGGGGCTCGGTGAAAGCAAAAAGCAATAGGAAGATTATGATAGTGGGAAGATATCATCTTGGTGTCAAAGAACACGTTGAAAGAGGATTGGATAAAGAAGAAGAGAAAATTGGCTTCATAAGATTAGTACTTCAGTACTATCCGTTCATCAGCGGTTTAAAGGATGATTATAGTGTGACATGCAAGGAGGTTCGTGATGGATGTTGTGGACAAACTCCAACTGTCACCATTTCCCAGTTAGGAAGAAACTATGTGTATGCTGAAGAGAAAAGAAGTGAAAATGATCTTATTTATACAAGTATGGCGAGTTTTGGAGATAAATATATGGTTCAGAAACCTGTGAGACCTAGCATTATGGATTCAATCGTGGAAAAAATTGATGTTACTTGTAGTTCTGTATGGGATGATATGAGACAGAGCAGGGAATTGAAGCATAATCGTGGTTTATATTATCAGCATCTACATGTTAGAAAAGAATCACTATCAATGGAGCGAGAAAGGGAATATTCTACTTCTAAAGCTTCTCATATTAGCAGGGGTCACAATCAATGGAGCAAGAAGGAGAATATTCTAGTTCTAGAAGTTGTTTTCCGGAAGAGTATGAGTATGGATCAAAAGTGAATTAGGGTGGTGCAAGTTTACAAGTGGAAGAAGATTACGATCTTCAAAGAGATGGTGATGATCGTGAATAAGGTCTAAAGAGGTTAGAAGGGTTAGATCATGAAGGACGTGTAACACCTCGGCCCACTATCAGATATTATCTGTTTTGGACACACAGTCCGTCACGGTTTTTATTAAGCTTTGCAACCCAAAAGGCCTCTAACAGTTTAAGGAGCTCACAAGGTATTTAACTTATCCAAACTTATCATTCTCAAGCGATGTGGGATGTCACATTCACCCCTCCTTTTAGGCCCAACGTCCTCGTTGGCCTATCCTCCTTCCCAAGCAATGTGGGATGTCACATTCACCCCTCCTTTTGGGTCCAACATCCTCGTTGGCCTATCCTCCTTCCCAAGCAATGTGGATGTCACATTCACCCCTCCTTTTGGGTCCAACGTCCTCGTTGGCCCATCATCCTTTGGCGTACTTGGAACATCCACACATTTCCGGTTGAGATGGGCTCTAATACCATTCTGTAACACCTCGGCCCACTGTCAGATATTGTCCACTTTGGACACACAGTCCGTCACGGTTTTGTTATTGAGCTTTGCAATCCAAAAGGTCTCTAACAGTTTAAGGAGCTCACATGGTATTTAACTTATCCAAACTTATCATTCTCAAGCGATATAGGATGTCACATTTGGTATCAGAGCAAATTGTAACGTACCAATTTTTATTTTTTTATTTTAATAATAGTTCTATTTTGTTGTTTGTTTCAAATAAGAATTGTATTTATTTTAGGAAGCATATAATTA
>JANKKB010028413.1:897-14545 GCA_026225775.1 Bursera palmeri | reverse complement strand
ATTGATATGTTAAGAGATTTCTTGAAATCAAAGAGATTTAACCATAACATGATGTCAAGTATCAAGAGAGTTCGAACATTGTTATGCAATCGTATTATACACACTTTGATTGTTGTTGTAGTGATGAAATTAAGATGATGATTGATTAAACACAATCTGATACCTAACTCAATTATGAGGGGAAGAAACCACCAAACAAAAGATGATGAATGTATTATCTTTACAGAGTTAGTAAGACCAAAGTACTGGCGCGGCCACCTTTTCGGTTGTTGCAATTGGTGGTGGAACCCTCCTCCACCAAACGAAGAACCGCCCTTCCTCAACTGCTATATACTAGTACTATTATGTTTTTTGTGGTAGGTCCTCCTCCCTCACCCACCTCCTTGTACGGGGTTTCAAACTTACACCAAACCCAGATACCAATCCTTATCTTTCTAGCTTACAAGGCTTGTAAAACATCAAACACTAACAATAAACAGAAGAAATATATAACAATACTGGAAATTAATCTTCTTTGATCTGGATAACAAAACCAACTAGCTGGCAAATGAAGGTAATTTTCTATGTATAACATATATGTTTATGGTTAATTATTGACTGTGAGAGAACACAATTATCCTGAGAAACGAAGTAAAAATAAATGAGGAAATAGAGTGTATACAGTACATAAAAGAGCTTTTTAACATCTGATAGCGTGTCATGACAAGCAGCGATATGTATGTTTGAGAAATATAAAATAATTGCAGGGATTACATGGGAGAGAGAGACAAGGAGAGAGGACAAACCGGTGAGAGCCTGTAAGGTATTCTCAATTTCACGGCAGGCCATGACAGCTTCAACGGCATGGACTCTGACATGTTGCTGAAGCTGTTCTTTGAAAGTACATAAAACTATCAAATATTGTGCCTGTAAAACAACATTGTATGTACCACAAACATCAGAACTAGCTATGTCAAACCCCAGAAGCAGAAAGGCGATCAGCACAAAACGAAATTAAAAGTATCAAAGAATAAACAAGTACAACATAGGCTTTCCAAAGAGCTCGAAAGCTAGCTGGGAGGAAAACCTACCAAGAAATTGTCAAGCTCTTGCCTTTCCTGAGGAGAGAGTGAATGATTGCTTTGGTGATGATGGGAAGCATAAGACCTAAGAAGATGATGAGACTGAGATAACTGTGCATCAATAAGAGGTAACTGATCGATCGGTGTAGCAACACGGAGACAAGATACATGTGCAGCTAAAAGCTGTTCATACAAAGGGTGAGCGGCTATCTCTGCCTTGAGTTGGCGGCTTTGGTGATCAGTAGCGGACACAGATAGGGAGACTTCACCACTGCTCAACCCACCAAGTGCACCACCACCACCACCCATTATTCCCAAGCCTGGTTCTTGCATTTGTTCGAGTAGTATTAATAGGTCAAACTAGCTAGGTGTGCTACAAGGCAAGGCTCTGCAAAGTAAAAGTATGTTTATGTGTATGGTTTATATATATGTGTATATATATATATAAAAAAAAGTGAAGAGATGTTATATGCAGTGAAATGAGTAATAAAAAACAAAAGGGGGTTGAAAAGAAAAGCAAAGAAAACGAAAACAGGAGAGGAGAGGACCACAAGTACACAGTGCTGTGTTGTGTGTGTGTATGTCTAATATTGTCTATGTGTTATGTCTGTGAATAGTGATGTATATTGTTAACAAAGAAAAGGGGATAGTGTTTTCTCTTTAATGGTGTAAGAGAGAGGAGTAGCAATATCAATAGCAATAGCAATGGTATAGATATAGATAGGCAGCACAGCAGCAGTGGTATCGGGATCTGAGTCACAAAACTTTCTGCACCACGCTCTGTAACATGCACAGGGACAGAGTTTACATACACACTCAGACAGACAGAGAGAAATAGAAAGAAACAAAGCCAAAGTAAAAGCATATGAACAAATTATGGACCAGAGAGCTTTCAACTTTTGTTTTTTTTTCTGTTTCGAAGTTCTTTGAGAAAAGAGTTACAGAGAGAAATTAGAAATAGAAATAGAAAGAGAATCCCTTCTCTCCTCTCCCTCTCTCTGATATCATTACTATGAAAGGAGATTGGAACAGAGAGAGGTCAGATAAAGCTGCTTCTCTTCTGTGACTGTGGCCTCACAATTTCATTGCCCTTCCCTTTTAATTATTATTATTATTTAATTGTAGTTTATTTGTGGGTTTGATTTGATTTTATCTGATTAGGTGTGCTATCAAAAGATAATTAAAAGGATTAGGTGTCTTAATCACCATGCTTGCTTGCTTAATTAATTAATTAATTGATTATAAAGAAGGAGAATTTGGTGCCTCTGTGAACTTCAACCAACAACACAGCTTCTGTTACTATGTACATATATACATAGACTTGAGCGCTCAACACGTTTTCTCGGATGGAAAACCTCTTGGGGCTACACTGGAATTTTCCATGGACTATTTTTATTTTATAATTAATCTATTCAAACAAAAAAAAAATGAAAATCATTTATTAGGATATTTATTTCAGGAATTAACTATTTGATGACCAAATAAAACATTATCTTTTTTCTTTGTTTTTAAGAAAATGTTTTACAAATTAAAAACACTTTGAAATAAAAGGGAAATTTGTCCTAACTAAAGTCTTTTAAGATAACGAGTTTACATCAATGAGGAAAGAATATATCTCTCTCTCTCTCTCTACTTTCAAGAACAAAATCATAATATTATCTTTTCATTTTGGAGCCTCTTCTATTCCCATCAATCTTTATCATAGTTTACAACAATCATACATAAATCAACATTGTTATTATAAAAAATTCTTAAAAAAAAAAACACACACACACACACAAGTGATTTTTTTTTCTTTGGCAAGAAAATTATTTAGAAATTGAAAAAAAAATATACCTCTAATCTGAAAAAAAAAAATTGGTGGGCTATTTGTGAACTGAAATTTATGATTCTGTGCCAAACAAACGAAGAAAATAAAGCCAAATTTCATCCACTAAATTATTATTATTTAATCAAGAAAGTCGGCTGAGAGTTAAGATGTCAGGTTTTCAGCCTCCTAATTGGGTGGTGTAATTTTTAATTTATTTTCTTTTCTTCAGATTTATTTTATTTATTGGGAATGTTAAATAGACGAAAATGCAAGTTAAGTCTATAGTAGAAACGAAAGCCTAACAACCCACTATTTTAAAGATTAAGTTGACGTGGCATTCAGGTATTTGGTGGTTGGCCTATAAGTTAACGTCAATTGATTCAACGTGACTTCTGATGGGACGGTATTAACCGTTCGATCAGTCACAATATATTGAAAGAAGATAAATGGTAATCATATCACTTGCCCAAAAAGCTATGAGTAACCTCATCTTCAGTAGTGCCCTTTTCAAAAACTTGTTTTCAATCAAAATAAAAATAAAAACAAATAATTGCAAAAAAACAAAAAATTAAAATACAAGTGAAGGGATAGGAAGCAAGGGAAGGTAGGTGGGCCAATTTGAGGACAATTTTAGAAAGTGAAAGTTGGGTCGGTCTTTCTCTTTCACAAGAAAAACAATTGTGTGATATTCACAATAGATTTATATACATATTATAGATGAGATGATGAGTTCAACTTAAGCAAGAACAGACGAAATATTCCGCTCGTGAGGTTCCTTTTGTTTTAAGTGGATTGTTTGCTTTTCAAACAAGAGATCCCACCCTCCCCACCCTACCCTATCTTACCCTTTTTATCTTTTTTTTTTTTATTTTTATTATTATTTATTTTACATGCTTTTGTTTAGTAATTAAGGTCTTCCAACATCTCAAGAAACTCTCATTTTTACAACTTGTTTTTATTCTTTTTTAATTATAGAAAGGAAGATAAACCCAGCAATATTGCATTTTAAGTTTGTTTCTTAGAAGATTCTATTTTAGATTAAAAGTCTCCATCTTATAGCCAATGTTTTTAGGCGTAGAAAAGCATCAATTCATCAACCTACCTTCCCTTTACACATTGTTATCGTGTGTATGTATTATATTCCTTTTGTGGTTGCATGCAAAAAAAAAAAAAAAAAAAATACATGNAAAAAAAAAAAAAAAAAAATACATATTCAAAGTTTCGTTTCAAAGTGATCCAGAATATAATAATAATTAGATGAAATTGAGGAAAGTTATTACCCCCAAATGTTTTAAGATAAATCACTATAACATCTTGAGGTTTTGAAATTTTCAAAACTCCCCTTAACTACATTAGTTTGTTTGCCATCCGTCTATGAGAAAAACTATGGTTACCCTACCATAGAAGGGTACACTTAAGTGTCCATATTACCCTTCGTTTCAGTCAAAATAACTTAACATGCGCATCTTCCACTTGAATTAATTTATTTAAAATGAAATAATGTGCACTGAATTATTTTAATTAATATCTAATTAAAAAGCGACGGATTATACGATTGAAAGCTTGGAACATGACAATTACTTACAAACTGACGAGAAGAATTTAAGATATTTTTATTATAAGAAATTTACTTTTCTGCCTCTACTAGGCATGACAAATCATTGGTGAGGGGGATTTTAAATTTTTTTCTTTGAAAAAAAAAAAAAAAAAGCTTAAGGTGTTAAACGAAAGCAACATAATAAAAGAAGGCAAGCTTGCAGGCATGCAGAGGCAGCCAAGCCAGGAGAGGCGAGTGCATAGGGCCATGACGTAATTTCCAAGAAAGAGATGAGCATTGTCGTCGGAGATGGTGGGAAGTAGCAGTGGGGTCAGCGTCACAGCTGTAGCTTTGTCGTATTCCTAAACCTAAGATTGAGACAGGCTTATTAGAGTGGTCCCCCCCTGCCCCTCTCTTCTCTTGTAATCTGCAAACGGAAAAAAAATAATAAGAATAGTAAGCAACTGATAGAAAAACAGTGTCATATTAGATTATGTGGTGTTGTCGCTTTCAGTTTCATCAGCCCCACTTACTCTTTCTTTCTTTTTATTTCTCCTCTTCTCTGTTCGAACTTTTCTCTTTCATTTACTTTCTTTTCTTTCCTTTTCTTTTCTGCAATCCTCTACAGCCTCACAAAGTACACGAAAGTCAAATTCAATCCTTTTGTTAATCATCATTTTTATAATGCACGGTTAATGGATAACCCAAAATCATATATAATTAATTAACTGCAAATTGATTCAGTCTGATGGCTGTCGGTGGTGAGTCATATGTGACGTGGTAGGATCTCTGGCGTTTGTTTTTTTGGGATTCACAAGGAGGCTTTGTCTGTGTTTGTTGTTATTATTATTTCAGAAGCCTTTAGTATTTGAGCTAAGGCAGAGCCAGTGGAAAAAGCGTAAAACTTTGGCCAACCCTGCACGATTGGGCGGCCGTCTACAGTGATTTTAGAAGGCTTAGCTGACACACCTTTAACCAGAAGATTCAGAAAAGACCAAAGGGAATGGGACACATGCTATAATACAAACACACGACTTTTTCTCAAATTTCAAGCTTTGTCATGACTTCTCTATTTTCATCATGCAAAGATGCGTCATTGACGTTTCCTAGACCTAGAACCTTTTGCAAAAGAACAATCGTTGTCTCTTCACAAGCTCAAGTCTCTATGATATCCAATAAGCAATCAAAGTACCAAAGACATAACCTCCCTTCGGCCTAACCTGGGGCAGGAAGACACCGGCGCATGCCCTGCCTTGCTATATTCAACGTTTTCATCTTCGGTTATAGGCTCTAAGCATTACGCCTATTTTTATTACCTACCCGACCTTACCCGACCTAAATGATTGAGAAGCTAACTTGCCCAACATTTTCTAAATGATAAGAGTCCGTAAACAAAATGGGATTCCCCGACCACCTGAGAACAAAGATAAATTAGTCGCACTGGAATATGTACTCCTACCTGCTTCAAATGTTGTTGCATTTTGTACTATTCTAGAATAATCAACCGGGTTGGGGTTGATTTTGAGTTGCAGATAATTTCAATCAGTTCTAAAGTTTTTCTGATATGACATGAGGCATGACTATCAACAAAAGCATAACATCAATAAACAGACTGCCTGAGTAGATAAGGATAAGTGGGCTCAGTAAAACGGGAGGCCCAAACCTAGGTCGAGGCTAATCCTGGCAGCCAGTATCTCAGTTGAAAATGAACTCTAGGAATTAAATAGCAAGCATATAGACCACGATAGAAACTCTTCTTTCTAGAAAAGGCCTCCAGGAAAGATTAATTCAAGAAGTTCGCAAGACTTTCGATGTTGTACACGGACATAAAATCACTCACAATATCAGTAAACTCACTGTGATAATCAGCCAGGCGAAATTGCGTAGGCAAAGCTTGTGGGCCAAGAAACAAGGCTGAAGTGGTCCTCCATATACCTCTGCAATTTCTCATAGAACAACCTTCACATGATATGAAGTTGAAAGATTTTCTTAAATCTGACTGTTCAATAAAAGCACAGCCGCTTGGGCGCGCAAAGGAAAAGTACAAGATTGGAGGGCCTAGAAATCTCGCACTATATACCTTTTTTACAGTAAAAAACTTGGATCTAAAGTCACATCAACGGTAAAATGGGGTTTATTCGTATCACCAGATACAATGGGGCAAGAAGACAACATTTACAGTACAAACATCCAACCCTTCCAAATGAAAAATTCACATTATACTACACTTCTCTTTCGATTTTGCGTCAGGCTTAGAAGATGATGATGAACTTCTCCCACCATTTCTAGCAACCTGCAAAGGTCATTTTCTTAGTTGTTGAAACTTCATATTTTTGCTAAATAAAAAGGAAATCTATGACAAGCAACTGTATCTGCCTGATTGTAGAGAAAAAATAATGAAGGGAATGAAAGACATTAACATGTATATGTAGATACCGAAATATAGACTCAAATATGTAAACATTTCTAAGGATTTCAAATCAAACTATTATTGTAAGAATATCAACACCAATGATACGGACAAAGAATTGAAGATCGTTTATATCCCTCCAAATTGGTTTACATAGTTCGAAAAAAATGAAATCTGGTACTGGGGACCAAACTTCTCTGCATTGTCTCTATGCTAGTTGTTTGTGGAAGCTGCTAGAAGAGTTTAGCCTCTCTTCAGCCACCCTCCTCGTTAGTTGGCTCTGTTAGAACGGCACATAGTTCTGAGAGGCAATAGGAAAGCTGTAACGTTATGGAACTGTGCAACTATGGCAATACTTCAGGGTATATGGCTGAAAAGAATTAAGACAACTTTAAAAGATCTTGGTAGGGAGTCCATTTCTGTTAAGTTTTTGGAAAGTATCTTTCTTCTTTATTCAACAAAGTTGGGAAGCTTCAATAGCCTAATTAGGGAAGTTTTTATGAAGTAGTATTTCGGGCTGGTTATACATGTTTATATGATGGGAGTAGAGTTGTACTGTTTGTATTCTTTGGAGCCTTTTTGTTGCTTAAGACAGCTTGTACTTTTTGTGAATAACCATCCTTGTGTATTTTCTTCTTGGTCAAAACAATTTTGTCATTTCTTAGCCTTTTCAAAATAAAAAAGTTAAAAAATAAAATAAAATAAAAAATCTTTAAACCACTACATAACAGTTTAGTAAAATTCCTAACAATATATGCCCTATATTTCATTCTGATCCACCTATATTTCATGCAACCAAGCAGGAGAGCAGAAAGAATGGATTCAGAAAAATTTAGTGGAATGCCATAAATCAATGAAATCGTTACAATTCTTTGAATCACTTCATAGGATAAATCAGAATGTCCTTGCCAAGCCAAGCCACCTCCCATCCCCAAAACCAGAGGGGAAAAAAAAAAATCTTTGATTATAAATAAATATGAACCACTGCCCCAGTAGCAAACTAATACATCGCATAATCAATACTCTCCTCAATGCAAAATTTGATTTACAGATATCACCTCAAGGCAAAAGGTTTACCCAGTCAGGCAGATAAATACCCATGCAAACTTCTGATTAACTAATGTATGTAATTAAGATTTACTACCTAGTGATGTAGAAAGATTATGATAGTTATTCAGAAATTCAGAGCAGGATAGTGTATATACCTGGGGACCTGTTATGAGTCTTGAACCAGTGGCAGCAGGTTGCTGTGAACTAGGACGTTGAGGTTGTTGCCCAAATTCTTCTTGTTGCAGAGCTATTGCCAGTTGCATATCAGAACTGCCACAAGAATAAACATGTAATGTTGATAAAAATCTAAATCAAGGTGGGATATCTCATGTGAGAAGTGTGTGTTTCAGAAGAAAACATAAATCGCTAAAGCATTCCGTATAAAAAACTCCTGAAAAATATTGTTTTAAAACCATTTTTTCAATTTATCATATGTCAGTATAAACCAGTAATGGATTAGATAATAGATACACTAAAGTCCTCTTTATGAATGGCTTGGTTCAACAAACAAAACAGCTCCAAGCAGCAGAAAGGGAATAAAATGAAGTCAAAACTCTCATGACTTAAAGAGACTATTAGCCATAATAAGATCTAAAACTAATAAAAAGTGTTGAGACTATAAATGCCAAGACTGATCTTCTATCCTATATATGAAACTAAATAGTATATAAAGAGTATTAACAACAAAAGTTGAGATAATTACTTTATATCGAACCCTGCCTGTTGAGCACTATCAATGCTGGCAAGATAGTCCTGAGACAGGGAAAATTAAATAATTTAATTTCAATGATGGAAAATCTAAAACCATTGTAGACTGGAAAGTTATACATACAGCAGTACTGGCCATAGCACCATGCTCATCCCATGGGTCATTTGCATGACTTTCCACCTTAAATTCCTTGAAACTACCCGTCATAAACAATGTATCTCCATTGACCTGAGAGTCTAAGGAGGTTAGAATTTGGATCAAAGCTTAAACAGAACTTAAAACAAACAACATAATGCGTTAATTACAACAAGAAACTTTAAAAACAGATATTTGCTTGATCTGTTTGTGCAATTTGAAAATATCTTTTTGAATGAGCTATGGCAGAAAAACACTTTTGTGGACTAAAGAAGAAATTAACTCTTTATTAACACTAAAGCTATTACTCAGAAGCAATATTCTGCTTTCTCCTCATATCAGTAGAAAATCCATGCCAATGCATCACCTCCAAAACCACCCGGATATTTTTTTTGGGCACAAAGTAAATAAAGAGGTAGGTGTGTCTCCAGTTAATCACTAAAAACACTGACAAAGCCCAACCAAACAATACATACTTCCAAATTCTAATATATCCATGTACATGCCTTAAACTCAACTAGGATTCGAACCAGTGATCAAACGACCACTTAGGACCCCATTCCATGACATAACCTTGGTAAGATTACTGAGTAGACAGTTTTACCTCATTTAGTTTCTCCCACACCAAATCAGGCTGATTTATGTAACCTTGGTCTGTGGCTAAAAGATAAAGCTCACCTGCATACTGCAAACAAAGTGAGGGCAGGTAAATCTTCTAGAATTGAATATTCAGAAAACATGGAAGATGAAACTAAAATAACATAGACATTTTCTTCAAAACGGTTCACCAGCTACAGGATAGGTGCCATTTCGCAAGCAGAAAGCTAATTGAATTATAGGAGAACTATATTCCAACTCCAAACTACCTTAAACATGGTACTGAAGTGATTGTTCCGGAAGAAAACACAAAGTTCTCTCTCTTTAAGACCATCTTGTAAGCAAAAGAGGCTGCGAAAGACAATAATAGCAATTACACAAAGAGCTTCCTTGCAACAGCAGAATTAGTTAGACTTAAAGAAATTAGGACTTCTATAGCCAAAAAGTGAATTGGCATACCCATAAAAGGTCAATTGACTAGCATTGTTCTTCAAAAAGTTCTTGATAAGTTCCCCTGAGTAAATTAAAAATGAGAAGAGCTTAAGAATGTGCAAAATTGACACAAAAAAGGTATATATATGAATTACTACTTCTCTGCTAAGGAAAGTTACTTACCTTGTTCTGGAGTCATGCCATCCTTCAACCTCACATTATGGGCATCTGGGGAGCTTTTGTCGGCTTGCTCCGCAAGAATCACCTCACCTTCGTATACAGGCTCTCGGGCTTCATATGCTTTAGTTCCTGAATCTAATATGCATTCCTCTCCTTCATATATGGGTTCACTACCATCAACACTTGAAGTAAAAGTTTCAGGCACCTCAGTGTGCTGTTCTCTCCCACGTGATGAATCTGAATCAGCATTAGGAACAGAATGGCTTGCTACTTCTGTTCTGCAACATCCACTTGATGTTTCGTGGACATCAGTTGTAGAAGTTAGTTGATTCTCAAGCTTTTCACCCCCTTGAGAAATATCTACATGTGTGTCCAAAGATGCAGTATCTTCCCAAGGAGAAAGGGAAACATCTTCAACCTGGACCAACGTTTCAACACCAGTCTTCTCAATCAAATCATTACGGAGGACATGTTCTACAGGTTCTGTTTTAGATGACTGATCAGATTTAATTATCCCATCAGTCATTTGGGATGAACATGCTTCTTCCCATGCAACATTCTTGAAATATGCAAGGTTATTATTACCATCATTGCTTAAGGCATTGATATTATCTGATATGGAAGGCTCTGTCTTATGAAAACTTTGATTTTCAACACCAGCGTGCCCCTCTACAGTATGTACATTATCTGAAGGGACAAGCTTATTAAAGCATGTACTTTCATCAGCATTGACAGACATAGCCAATCCATTAACACTAGCTACAAGAGAATCACCCAATGCTGTTGTCGGCACTTCATTCTCTGACAATTTCAAGACTCTCAATAACTCCTCTTCTTCTTGAAGATCCCCTTTTCTTGCTTTTGGCTGATCAGAGACAGCATGGGGGGAATCATCAAAAGATTTGGTCTTTGAAAGGCATGGAGAAGGAACTCCAAGGGTTGCAGTTGTTGCAGCAGCAAAATCAATACAATCTTCTTCAGAATTGCTTTTACTTTCAACTCCCATAGTATCCAGTGCTACAAGCTCCCCCATCAGAGTATTGTAAGACTTGGACCCAATAGCATTAGCTGTATCATTATCCTGGTACATACAGAAAATAAATTGGCAAGCCATACCAAAGGTTTGCGTCCAATAAAAAATTCAGAGCAAATAAAGAACCAGAATCCTATTTTTTGTGTCACTGGACAACAGTAAAGCCTAATGAACAACGACCTACCAGGAATAGTGAATAAGAACATTGAGGTAGATGGACCCACATCCACCTACTTTATTTAGTAGCTGGTTTACAGCCAGCAACTCTAAATAAGAGTATACACAAAAAGCTATAAAGAGCTCATAAGTACAATATGTTAAACTGAAACTAACGTGCAACAGAAAATAGTACAATAATTAACAATCCTCATATGTCATAACAGGTTCAAATCATTAAATACAAGCAATTACATAATAATGGTACACTGAGGGACAAATCAGAGTTGTACTAAAACAACTGATTTCAACCAATATGTGGCCTGAAAATGGCATACCTGGGGATCAACTATCCAACCATGGTATAGGGGAATGTCCAGTAGATCAAATATGGCACACTCTGGAGTGAACTCAAAATCATCTATCCTGGAAATCAGCAAATGCGATGTTATTTCAATCAGATCTAAGGGAAACAGAGTTAAGTGATTACTAATAGTGAGAGACAGAGGTCTAACCTCTTAAATTTTATATTTACATCAATTCCCGTTGCAAGACGTGGAAGCAAATCAATAGCATCAGCAATATTCTTCTGTTGATTTTCAACAAACCCAGCATCTTTATTCTGCATCTGAGAAAGATGTAAATATCAAGGAAAATCCAGGAAGACATCTAAAGGAAACCAAAACAGCAGACTATTACATTGACATTACTGTTAGAATCAATAACCCGTTCAGCCACCAGTGAAAGCAATTTCTCCTGTGACACTTCGCCTGTATCTGGACTTAGATTCAGATTGTTCCGCAACAGGAGAACATTACCTATTGCATAATACAATCATTAAGCTTAAATATGAGAATTATTTCACTTTCTTGTGAACTGCAGCCCACTAAAACGTCGACTCAATAATCATGTTTTATCTTCGCTCAAATTTCTCAGCAGTCAAATTAGCAAGTAGAAAAATGAATGATCAAGAAACAAAGGAAACTGCTGAAAGAACAATAAAGAATCATAAACCCCGCGGACAACTCAAGTCATTATACTAATAAGACATGGCATGAGAAAATAAATAAACATATCAGGGCAAAAAACTCATATTTCAAGTAAACATCCTTGACAGACGAAACAAGGCTTGCAACTACAAATTGAATAAGCATAAGAATACTTAATTTAATTGTTGCTACGTTGCTAACAAGTGAACTACAACCTACTCTGAAACTCAACGAAAAGTTAATTTAGAAGATGCGTTTAGAAAACCTTCCACTTCTGTCATGCATTATGAAAACCAAGCAGAATATTGAACATCAGATCAAAAAAATAGACTAAGTTATACTTCCTCAATTTCTCAAAGCCATACAGAGGTTTGAGAAAACTTTAACATTCAAGTAACAGCAAAGCTTGCACGAACGAGTACAAGAAAATCAGAAGCTAATAAAAAAAAAAATTCAACAAATAACCCCACCCATCCATTTCTAACAAATTTCAAAGCAAACCAGAAGATGCCACAAGTAACCATAAACCTCCATTCACCAGCTGAGAAAAGAAAAATGAAAACATAAACAACAATCAGATCTTTGATTTTCATCCAAGAGTTTCAACTCCATTATGCATAATAACACAATTTTGCTTCACTAAGTGAACTCTTCAGTTTCATGGTCCCCACCACCCGCAATCCTGGCTATCAAAAGACCAAATAATGCTAGTCCTAATTTTTCTCCACAAGAAATAGGAAACGGTAAATAAACTATTCAACAAAACTATGAAGTAGAATTAGTGCATAACTGAAAACAATAACAGCAATACTGGCATATTTCAATAACAAATCACAAAGTAAAATACGACCCACATAGAAAAATTTACAAGCAAAATGAACAATTTATGAATTTCAAATGTAAGAAACGAATAAATCTTCACTTAAACTTCGCCTAACAACTTAATTTGACTAATTTATATGAATTAATAAGCAAACCACTAATGATTCAGACAAATTTTTACACAATTCTCTTTCTAAACAGCTCTCACATCAAACAAAAACTGATAAATAATTACATAAAAAGTGATAAAAAAATAAATCTCACGCTAGGTCTCAAAATTATCACATATAGACTTTAGCAGTTACATTTACATCATAAAATTACTGATGTCTACTTTGCTAGTTTCTCAGAACCTATACTGAAATTGAGAGCTTCGAAGTTTGCCAATATAATAAGCATTTCACTTACTACTGATGAATTTAGAACTTTTGTTTTAAAAAAATTAAATGATAACAATTAAACGAATTGATTAAGAAATTTTAAAAAATAAAAATAAAAAGTAAACAATTAGCTAGCAGAAAGGGACTAAAGAACCTAGCAACAAACAGCATCATTCAATTTCAGAATTGATCAGAAACAACATTTAGACTCATTTGCTTCGACTGCCAAAATTGAATTGAATTTGCTACTTTCTTGGAGACCAAACGGACACTGAAACCTAACATCCAGACCCCTTAAAAAAATGAGAAACCCTAGAAGGCACCATTCAGTCATTAAAAAAAATAAA
>JANKKB010028412.1:0-14542 GCA_026225775.1 Bursera palmeri | reverse complement strand
TTAACCCTATTTATTGAACAACCTAGAAGAAAGCTTAACTAGATTTAATCCAATAAACGCAAAACACATAGAAGGTATAACTGAACCAATCAAGATCCTCCAAGCATGAACCTTTAACCTGAGACTACGAATTACTTTATAGTAACCACTACAAATTGTTACCAGTACCTAGAATCCCTAACGTTTGCCTATTAGGTATCCAGATTAACAGTGAATTCTCTTATCTGATCTTTTAGTTGTACACCTAATCAACCAAACAAGTAATTTATAATCATACTTTAAATCAATCATAAAATTAATGGGAATATAAAATCAACTTCATTAAATTATTGTCTAACTACATAAAGTATCTCTTAATCACAAGAAAATTAGAAAATCATAACACGAACTGAAAGAAATAAACTACAAAACAAATAAAACATAACAAAATAGAGAGAAACGGAGTAATCTTATAGAGAAATCATGAGATGATCTCTTGATTCTTCTTGTTTTACTGCTCTCCCCTTCCTCTCTGAGCCGTCGCTCATGTTGCCTTGAAGCCCTTGGTGGCTCTCTGCCTCTAAACTTGCTCTCAAAGACCCCTAATATAATGATATAAGCTAGGGTTAAGATGAGGGGCGGATTTGCCCTTTTTCTCCTTTGAAATTAATGAAACGGCTGAAGGATTATTGTGTGGGCACTGTGGCGCTGAGAATTGGGCGCCTCGGCGCTCACCTTACTGACTTGCAATATGAAATTAATTCGGTCCAGCGCCGCAGCGCTCAAATCCACCACCACGGCACTCACTCTCTGTTTTCAAATTTTATGTTCCAAATTTGGAAATATGATAAACATAAAAGTTGTAGATAATTCTCTTAGCTTTCCAATGCCATATGAATCGCCTTATTTGAATATGGGACGGAGAATTTATGGTCAAAATACTGAGGTATGTTCAGAAGCTCAAACTGATTTATTTTTACTTTGTTTGTGATGGAAAAACGATCTTTCTGGACTTTAGACTCTTCATAAAAATTGTAGCTCAAGATGTGCAGATGAGTTTAGCCTTTTGAATCACCTTATTTGGATTCCGTAAGCTCTAGATATGCCTACTTTACTCTCCAGTAGTCAGGTTTGATAACCTCTTTAGTCTGCCTACCTTGACTTTGAAACAATGTTTGGATGCCCAAACGAACTCCGATTTTGATGAACCAGACCTTCTTGAAAATCTTGAGATATCCTCTACAACTTTACTGAAGATTACATTATTTTTTGGGCACTCCTTGTACATAAAAAACTTGCATGAATCCTAATAGGTCTAATATCAAAATTCTGCTAACAATTCCAAATTAAAGCATATTTTCTAAAACTTCCCAACAAATGCCTTTAACATGAAATAAATATAAATGAACCTCATATGACCTAAAACATACCTAATAGACTAAATATAAGGGGAATAAATATGTATAATTCTGTGTCTATCAATTATACATACTTTTCATGCAAAAATCCCACAATACATAACACTTTAACAACCTAGATTGTACTAGCTCTAATACCATGTTGGATTTTACCCAAAATGCACAATTTATTGTTGAATAAAATGTTAAATGGAAGAAATACTTACATCATTTGCCCTTGGTTTATATTCAAGAATTTTCTTTCAAGAAACCTGCAATATTAAGCATATAAGTTAATTAACCAAACATTAATGGCTAAGTACTCTTAATTCCTTAGAAACGATAACTTCTTACTAGAGTATTAATGTGATTTGAAAAAACAAAACACAAAGGAGGAGAGGAAGATGGATTCGGTAAGGGCTTCCAAGAGAAGTGAAAGAAAAGTATATAACACAATTATATTATATTTTTTTTTGGAAAATTCCAAAAGGATTAAATAGATAAAAAAGGAAAATACAAAGGAGAAGGGGCGAAAGCCCAGCAAAGCCACACAGGCCTACTCACACAAAGCAAAGGCACGCAGGCCCAAAAGAAAGCAAAGGCACGCAGGCCCTCAAAACCAAAACACAAGGCACGCAGGCCCACAAAGAAAAACAAAGGCACGCAGGCCCTCAAAACCAAATCACAAGGCACGCAGGCCCCAAAAAGAATAAACTTGGGCACATAGGCCCTCAAAAGCAAAACAAAAGGCACGCAGGCCCAAAGAAAAAAAAAGGCACGCAGGCCCCCAAAACACAAGCAAAGGCACGCAAGCCCTCGAAAGAAAAACACAAGGCACGTAGGCCCAAAAAAACAAGCCAAGGCACAAGCCCACATAAACCGAGGCGAAGGCACGGAAGACCAGGGAAGGAAGCAAAGGCAAGCAAGCCCGCATAAACAAAGGCACGCAAGCCCAAAAAAAAGAAACAAGGCACGCAGGCCCACACAAACCAAGGAAAACCAGATGATACAAAAGGCACTTATGTTATATTGCTTATGGTGTGAATGCATTACACCCAAATTGCAATTAATACTTGATTATTCTTGGCCAAGTAATTATATTAATTCTAAATTAATGAATTAATGTAAACCATGTAAACATTAGCCAATCACAAGTGAGCTTCCACCAAGATATTTTGTAAAATATCAACTAACTCCAATTAGTCTAATTCTTCTCTCTTTAATCCATGGGTTTATTTGGGCTTGGATTTAAATGCAACATTTGAAACCTTTGTTTAATGGATCCAATCCATTTTAGAATATATAAGCCTAGAACAAATTAGTGATCCAATCCATTTTATTAGCCTATGCATCTTTTAAGCCTATTTGTGAATAGTATTATAAAAATACTATTCATGAATCACTATTCACCGTGGGTGAAAAATGCTCTCGTAACTCCTATATCAATTTTTCATCGGAACGTCGTCTGAGTACGACCCATTAGGCTTGGGGATATGTTGGCCATAAATCATCACGTGCAGACCATCTGCATTCCTGTACATCAAGTTACGAGCATTAGGACACTGCTATAAATAAGTTTAGGGGTAGGGTGTTGAGAAAAAAATAAAAAAGAAGATTTTACCAAACCATCGCGAGAAGATAAAGTAAAAAAAACTTGGTAACAGAAACAAGACTAAGTCAGTCACAAATCTCTGTGTCTCGTACTTGTGACTAAGGGGCTAATGTAGATGGCATTTTATAACCCTCTCATATTCAACCGAGTTTAAACTATCAAGCAATCTCTACCGACTTGTGAAACATGAGCAACCGAGCAAAAGGCAATTGGAAGCACCTTAACTACAACAACTGATCACAATAAATAACATCGTATGATAGCAACAAATGAACACATCAATAAAGTTGGTCCAATTTCGGTAGAAGCAGGAAGCATAATTTCAGATACCGCGGTAGGTACAATATCAATTCACAAGGACTTGTGTCATCATAATGTGAGCCTATAAAAGGACCTCTTCAATTCAATGCACGACTAAGCACTCTTAGTGAATAGTGTTATTATCAACTTCATATTCTTCAAGTTACAGAGCAATAAAACCTCAGCAAACCAAAGAGATAAATCAACACTCAATGCCCCATTTCAACTAAAAAAAACGAACTAAGAGCCTTAGCTCTCTTCAACAAACATCCAATACCTGTATCCTAACCCCATCACTAGCCAACTCCATCGGCAATGTCATCAAATAGTTCAACATACAAACTTTATTTCTTACATCCCTTCTCAGCTATCCAAAACAGCTTGAGATTGGATTCCTTCCAATTATTTTACCCTAATAAAACACCTTTTACCAAAGGGTTATCTCGATGAAACACCTAACGACCCCCTGATTATTTATTTTCTATGCAGAGAATCGTTTTAGTTCATTTTGCTATGCTACATGGGGTATTGCATGTAGAGCGACATGTAATCGATCGTCTGTATAGCTGCCACCTCCATACTTGGAGCAAGCTAGATAACATCTCATTTGGAACCACCAACAAGATCATCGAAAGTCTACTTGTTAGAAACCTGAAAAAGCAACTACCAACCTTAACTCATTTTGTAGCAACACCTTTTCTAAAAACGAGAGATAGCGACAGTTATCCATAAAGATCTACTAAGTTCCAAACCGATCCCGAAAGTTCTTGACTAACCGAATCCCTTCAAGTCTGCAAGGATGAAGAAAGTATTTTTACTCCATCCATTCCACATATTACTTTGTTAATGTTGATGCTGATTTTTGGCATCAACACAGATCATACAACACCGAATCATTGTCCAGATCTGAAATGCAAAATATTAATAGCATTCCAAATATCTTTGGTAATGGGAAATAAAATATAACCCAAATAATATCATGCTCCATATAATTCATTAGCCATGTTATCACTATAGAATTTTTAGCATCCCAAATAACATATATAGGATCAACAAGATCTGGTGCCTGCTTTAAGCCATCCACATATCCCATCTTGTGCAGGTCTTTGATAAAAAAATAAATTAAATTAAAACTTCATAGATTGTTGAAAATGTTGAAAGCTCTCCCCATTGAATCTATAGGCTGTAACCTGGATATTGGTGAAAGTAAGTTTAGGATCATGCAATTGGGTTCAAAGTAAGTGTAAATGATGGAAGAAAACTTATAAAAAGTCCAAGTTTGAAATGGGTATTTTTCTTCCAAGAATTCCTTCCAAACTTTGTGATTTCTCCACCAAACCTTGCAAGCTTGATCTATGTTGTTCTTCTAATGGCTAAGAACTCCTCTTCACCTTGAATTGACTTTCAATTTGCTAGAATTGTTATGAAATTTTGAAAACAAAATTTCATTGAGGGAGAGGAAGAGAGCACATGTTCATGGCAATAGAGGAATGAGAGAATTACATATTTTTATGCAATTCTTACATTAAATACAAAAAACACACATGCACATTTTAATTGAAATGGTGGTTAATGTTTATCTTGGCAAATATCCAATAAGCCTTCCAACTTTACACCAACTTCAATTAAGTCCATTCCACCAAATTAAATGGGTTTTTGGGCTTTTATAATTTCCCTAAATCCAATTTATTATAAACATGTAATTAGGCCTAGCAAAATTACACACTTTAGCCCATGCAGTTTGATTTTCAAAATCAATACTATTTGACCTCACCGAGCCCATTTGAAAATTAATTCCAATAATTAATCTAATTAATATTTTAACATATCAAATATATTTAAAATCACCATTTTCAAATGTGTAAAAAAATCTAATTTTCTCTACACGATTTGCTCACTTGATTAATTCCAAATTAATCTGATCTCTCTCTTTAATACCATAAATCAATCCTAGATTGATTCTATTTCATCCCCTCTAGTCAATTCATCATCAGTGAGTCTTCGGAGATCGACCCGTTACGTTTCCGGATATGTTGGCAGTAAATCAGGTCTTCTGGACCATCCGTATATACGAGTGAAGTGTACCGCATTTATACCGATTCACAAGACATGGTTGGCTTCTAATAAAGCACTGTGCCTACCCAATTCTCTGGAAATATCTGTTAAGGAATATATCCTTTGTCAAGCATAGTTCTATGTAATTGAATCCTATGTCAGATTTCACGTACGAGGCCTAAGGCTGGTTATGTGTCTACCCCAATAACGACGTACATTTCAGATCCCAAAACCAACAATTCTCTTTACCAGGGAGATCATGACCAATTCATATCATCCCGATGGTTGCAACCCTTAGAGACATTGTTGTCGTATCTTGTGTGACATCATCTCCTTTTACCCGGAGTGACATGTCCCGTCTTGACATTACGCCTACTCCTAAATGGTTCTCGGCGTACCCGAACACAAGTGTATATAAAACCCGTTAGGATATCAGACATCAAGTGTCAAAGCATACTGATTGCCATATGAGATGGCCGTGTAAGTCTCAGGTCAGAGGATTACTTACACCTACCCTGAGCGGACCTCCCATAGACACTTTAGGTAAACTACCACTGGGATTCCGTGTGGGTCGTGTCTAGTAAATATGTTTCCATTCTAAATGACTAACAATGTTCCCCTATCACACTTGTTTAAATAACCAATATTTAAATGAATGAGAATCATACGGTTACGCTTCTATAACTTGTACAAGTGCAATAGTAGTCTATACCGTATTACTGATATCCTATCTTGGTTATACTTTGAACAAGGACAGTTTAACGATTAAACCTTATATGGATTAGTACTGTCTCATATCTATATTAATCCGATATTAATCATAAGGACTTTTATCATACATAAAAACAATTAGTAATCAAATTACTATGATGATAATAGAGTAATTTTCTTTTATTACATAAATCAATAAATGTACATATACATTATTTGTATACAAGTGATGCTTTAGGACACAATATTCTAACAATTGGATCTCTATGGAACTAGTAATTTGTCCCATAAAGGTTTCTCTCTTCTCAAATTTGACTTCAGATATTGTTTTCAATAGCCAACAACAATGAAGACTAGTTAATCGAAAAAAAAAAATTACCTAGACCCTAAAAATGGCTCTAATACCATCTCGAAAATATGGAACAATTCCTTCTCATTGATTAAATTTTATATTCTACAGAGCTGAATATTTGTAGAAGTAGTGTCTGCAGTCTAGGCTAGAAAGAACGAAAAATCATATAATAACTCTATCAATCTTATAGAGCAAGACAATAATCTAACTATTAAAAAAAAATCAGCCTAATTAAAAAGCATTAAAGTAGAACTTTTGATCAGGCTGTATGGCCTAACTCTACTGCAGATTCTTAGTAGATATTCATTGATTTAATTGTTTTTATTTTAGTTTGAGTTTATTATAATTGGTGTAAAACATGTTTAGTTACCCATTTTGTTTCAAAACAAAAGGAAACACAAAATTTAGGTACAATAAATCAAAGTATAGTTTCCATGGAAGATGAAACCAACAAAAATCATGTCTTCTCCTTTCTTTAAACTTTGTCACTCTACATAGTATGTCTTTTCCTCTTTTATTATTTCTAGTAATATTTATCATTTAATTATAAATTATATTATTTATTAAATATTATATTTTAATCATTCTATAATATTTAAAAAATATATTTATTTAATCATTTTTTTCAAATATCATTCATTTTAAGTTGAAAACAAATATTACACATAATTAGTTATATTTGATATTTTTCATACTCTTTGAAAAACTCATAAAGAAATCATCTATTCTCATTTTGAAAGATAATTTATTGAAACAAAAACATAAAATTCATAACCAAATGGATCCTAGGATTTTGTTAAAATCCAAAATAATCCCTCTAACTTTATTATTTTCTTTTACTTTTGGTTTATTTTTATTGTTTCACAAGAGTATAATTTTTTTTCTTTAAATATCATCATCACCAAAAAAAAAAAAAAAATTAGTGTTCTTGAGAGTAGCTATATATTCGCGATTTTTTGTTTTCATTAAAAAAAAAAAAAGAACTTGTTTTATAAATAAAAATCACTTTAAAACAAGTTTAATAAACTTTCACAAAATAAATTTTTAAAGAATATTAATAAACTTAAGGTAGTTTTAATATATAGTTTAAAGGTCATATTAACATCTTGAGGATTTGTACTGTCTCTTAAATTATACTTAATGATTGAAACTTTATCGAAATAATTAATTTGTTGATAATTAAAATAATTTTAATAATAAACTTTTACGGAAATTATACATTGTTCAAGAAATTAAAATGTTTTTTTAGGAGATACCTTTAAAAAAACTTTCATAAAATAACGCAATTTAAAAAAAAAAATCTCTCTCAATTAGCTATCCAAAAAGAAAATAAACCCCAAATACTTTTCTCATCATAAGAGAAATGATTTTAAATTATTTTAAACAAACATTATACAATAAATGTTAAAAAAAAATCCACTATTTATTAACTTTTTGAATTTTCCGAATTCAAACACAATTACTTTTCCTTATTCAGATACGGTGTACGGATCAGTTTGATCCAAGAATAACCAAAGTAAATTTAAATTTAAATAAGTATTCGCCAAAAGGCTTTCGAAACCGACCTTAGCTCAGTTGGTAGAGCGGAGGACTGTAGTTGATGTGCTGTAATCCTTAGGTCGCTGGTTCGAATCCGGCAGGTCGGATAATTTTACTCTTTAATTCTTTTCTTGGATTGTCTGAATTAATTTTTTTTTTTTTTTTTTTTTAAGCTGACTAACCAAATCCTAATTTTAGTATCGAACTGNTTTTACTCTTTAATTCTTTTCTTGGATTGTCTTAATTAATTTTTTTTTTTTTTTTTTTTTAAGCTGACTAACCAAATCCTAATTTTAGTATCGAACTGTTTGATTATTTTTTTCATTTTCCCCATCTTCTTTTTAAACTCTCAACGTCAAATACAACAAATTTGTAGTAACTTGTGCGTGTGTATAGCTTGGCTCTAGGATCCAATGCATCGGAACTCAAAACTAGATTCATTTTAGAATTCGTGTTAGTGGAGAAAAATCCCATTGTTCCATCAAATTTACCGTGTTTACAAGTATTCAAAGGCGGCTTGAAGAGTCAAACAGCAGACTTGGGGAATGAGGTGGGATGGTTCCAAGCTCTCTGTTCACGTCAATATTCGAGTGCCTGTGCCTCTATACCAAGCCATCCGGGCACACGTAAAGGCTGACTCTCAACTTTAATTATTCTGAAACAGTAAGGTTTTCAATCAGTCGCCAGGGAATGCAGATATGACTAACACCTTAATATTATTATTTATCTGATTCTTAAGTTGTTTAGTAAAATAAATTTCAGGCACCATTAGATCCAGGCATGCATCTGCATCTCTTGCCACAAAATGAACAGTTTTTTTCATAATACAACATTTGAAGGGAAAACCAGAACTAGCCAGCTTGGCAATTCATCACGCCAATCCCAACCAATAATAAACCTTCCAGTTCCAGTCTTGACTTTCAAATTTCAATTTCATCAGTGGTCAAACACACCGACAAATACGAATTTCAAGCACAGGTGATCCTTACAATATTTATTTATGGCTACAGATCAAAAATAAATATCTCAAACGGGTACGGCCAGCCCAAACTCAGTCCGAATTCGCATCCGATACGACAAATAAGGCCCAATAAAAAATATATTAAAAAAAAAAAAAGAAATGGAACATGGACCTGGTCTAAGCCAGGATGCCCATTTCCAGCACATACTATAGACATGGGCGAGCTTGTTTAGAAAACACTGCCTTCTCCAACCACGTGACAGTTTCAGTTGAAGCTCAAAAATTTTCTTCTTCAGGACAGAAAATGAAGACAACATTTTCATCATTGAGTCCACAAAATACTTGTTCTTTGGTCACCATGAAGTGTCCAACTGTGAAAAATAAAATCAAGTGTAAACCTGTGGAAAATAAATTGAGGCTTTTCATAAAATTAGCAGCATACACTAATAAGACAAATGATGGAAAACTCACCAATATGCTCTGTTCTTTATATAAGCTCAATGAATACTTACCGTCTAGATTTGTGATGCTTTGGGTAATTACTGATCAATTTAGAGCAGACTGCAGTTGCCAACCAATGTCATGGCTTTTTGCAGTAGTAAATGAAGTAACAGTTTGCGAGTATTGCACTAAAATTTCCTGGCAAACAGATGCCCATAAGGGATGAAATTTGAATGTTTGCGTCTCTAGCAGCTAAGCAGGGTATACAATTTGAGAGTCACTGCTGATTATGAGTTTTGTTCATTAGTTCTCAAAGCAATCATAATTATCAAATCAAGAAACACAGCAAGTAGAGGTTATAATCCAGTGCACTAAGACTGATGGTTGCCTTGCAGTTTAAATTTCATTCAGAACCACGGAGTATCAACAAAATGGGAAGCTGATTGCATAAGAATATAAACTCTTGAGGATAATTACTCATTTTTAGCATAATATTATTTGGAGATAAATCCCAAAAAAACAAGCTAAGCAGTTCAAAGATTATATTGCTAACAATGCACTTTAAGATTGATGCTTTCACTAACTTGAACACGAATGTATAGCACTACAAAGTTAAAAAATGAAGATTTGATTCATTGAAATCGATTGCAGCCAAGCAAGTGTATTCAGAAAATGAAGCTCATACAATGCATTCTCTTCCACGTCCCTTTCTTCGTACATAATTATTGGGCTAAATAGAAAAAAACAATGAATTAATAAACAAAATTACCATTTCAAGGCAACTGAACTTGCACCACAAAGTTACCAGGAAATTCAACAATTATATGAAATTCCCAATTCATAAAGATGGTGCGGAACTGTTGTTGTTTTCACCACTAATTTAGGGTCACAAGTCACCAGTAGTTAGCCAGCAGAAGCCTTGAAACTCTCCCATTGCTACCTCTGCAAAAAGAATTAAAGCTTTTAGTTTTCCAGAATACATTCAAAATATTAGAAGAGCTAAAACAGCTGAAATAAACAAAGCTCAAACATCTAAAAAGGCCATTTTCGGTGGCCACAAAAACTAAAAATATTTAAGTACAAAACTTTTAAAGATTTCATCACAATAAAAAGAACTAAATCATTCATAAGATATATATATAAGCTAAAAATTAATAACCAAGAAGCCACCGGATAACAAAAAGCTTTTCTTTACAATCTGATAGGCAGTGGGAAAATCTTATATAGATTAGAAAACCAAACCCTTCAATCTATAAACTGAATAGCAGTTCTGGAGGCAAGTTTCATTGCAAATAACACGAGAATTTCAAACTTTCATTTTCTTTCCTTCTCCCTCATTCTCTGACCTACCAAACAAGCAATTACCTTGGCATTTTCAGCTAACTCTGGCACCTTATAGAAATCCGCCGTCACCTCCGTCAACCACAACCCGGGAAACAACGTCTGTGAAAACAATTAGAAAAAAAAAAAGTTAACACTTTTATTGCCGGAAAAATGGTTTCGAAAAACAAAAACACAACACTTACATCCAATTGTTTCTGCACAACTCTAGGACGCTTCTTGGGCCTCCTCGGCGGCCGATGTCCCACCAGCTCCATAAAATCTTCCTCGATCTCCTTCCTCGTTAAATTGACGGAAAATTTAACTCTCTCTTTCTTAACCTCCTTTTCTCCTCTTAACAATCTCGGCGAATTGGCTCCTACTGCCTCGCTTCTAATAGGCGACGAATTCGGCTTCCTCTCCTCAAATTTGAATCCTTTATTCGCCGGTGCCTTACAGGCAGCACGCCGAGTGCGAAGATTCCACGGTGCCGACACAACAGAAGCAGCCGCCACAACAGGAGGAGTTTCTTCTTCCTCCTCCTCATCCAACCCTTCTTCTCTGAGAATAGCAACCTTCATCTTATTCGCCGCAGTTTTAAGATCATTAATAATCTTCTCTCTAACTGCATCGATCCCTTCCTCATCAGGGCTCTCCATTCTCGATCGACGGTTCACATCTTCCGACTCCTTCCTCAACTTAAAGGGAGGAGATCGTCGGCGCGGACGGTGATCGACAAACGACGTTGTGGTGGTCGTCGATGAATCTTCAACTTTCATACACCTAAGGTGGCGCTGGTGGCCCCACTTGAGGTGTGGCAACGTGAAGTTGTGAAGTGGCTTCGATGATCTCTCTTGCCCCATCGCCATCACCACCTCTTCGTTCGCGCTCTCTCTCGCCCTCTCTCTCACACAAAACACCATTCAAGCGTCTCTTTCCCTCAGTATTTACTTCAATTTCTCTCGCTTTATTTTCAATAAATTTTATTTTTCTCAACCAAAGATAAAGAAAAACTCCCTCTTTTCTGTAACTCTTTTCGTTTTGTTTCGTGGAATCGCCGGGAAGCGAAGGTTTATATATGAGTGTGTTTGCGAGAAAGAGAGCGGTTTTAACGTTCGGGTTGGATGGGCAACGTTCGGGTTGGGGCTAATATGCGCTTGGGTGTGTGCTTCTTTATTTGAAGGAGAGGAGAGCAACGATAACGGAGAAATGGGTTTTCCCGGGTGATACGTCGTTTTCGATTGACGTTAGGGTAACTACCGTTCGATCAAGAGATGTATGGGCCCGGACGTGATATCTACTGATGACCGTTAGATTTTTGTTTTTTGAAATAAAAAATGATGCCATTATTTGTTTGTTTATTTATTTAGTTGATGGTTGAAAGTGATGAGAATCGAGAGTGTAATGTTTTCGAAGAGTGGAAATACTCATCAATTACTTGTGAGAAAAGAAAAATAAAAAAAATTATAATCATAAAAGACAACATGAAGTCATACAGCAAAAGTGGAAAATCTTTTTATTTCTGATTGATCAAATTAATGGCAAGTAAGCTAGATATATCATTAACTGGAAATGAATTATTTCATCAAAGAGAGGAATGATACTCTTCCCAAATACAATAAAATAGTCATTGGTTTTTCAATTTTATTTGTGTAATTGTTTTCTAAATCAAAAGATATAAAGAATCTTACAAACAAATTTTGGCTTTCTATTATCATAAAAAAAATAATTGAAATTATCTATAATTGAAATTTTTTTAATGAAAATTATTTTAGATTCCATATAAGTAATATTATATATATAATCGATCTATACAACTAACTTCATCCAATATAACATGATAGAATATTATTAAATGGGTTTAAATTAATAATAAATAATGTAATAATCATCACAAAAGTTAAACTAGGTGTATAGATTGATTAACTAATTGGCAAGACAATAGTTTACCTAGGTGATGATTAGTAGTTAATCTTAGAAGATGATCACCTACACTAAGACTAAGACACAACCTAGGCTCCTAAAATAGGGAACAAGGGAAAAATTTCACCATGGATAAAAGCTCGACAAAACAATGCCACTTGAAGGTTATATGACATTAATTATATATAGACAGGGGTCGGGTTGGGTCAGGTTTGACCCAACATGACAACCCCGTCGAGTTAGTATAAATAGACTAGTGATCAGGTTTGGGTAAAAATAAACCTAACATGCTCAGGTTTGGTCGGGTTTGGGTCAAGTTGTTAGGTTAGACGAGTTAGTCAATTCAGTTGATTTTATTAATACGGGTATTTTTGAATCAAGTTAAATTAATATTATACAATGAATAACAGATTTTGCATAATACATACAAAATAAGATTTAGCTTAATGATAATATTGCAAAAAGTATTATTAGGCGTGGATGGTTTGAATCCTATCCATTGTTTTTGTATATAGATTTTTATCTATTGACAATACTTAATTACCAAAAATGATTTAAATATATATTAAAAAAATACAACTTAAAGTTTTTTAACTTTTTGAGTTAAATATATCTTAACCACTGAAAATTTTAAATTTTATACTAATTTTTGGAAATCTATTTTTTAATTTTGAATGTATAAAAACAATAAGATTGTTTTATTAATATTAACATAGAAAAAATAAAAAGAAGACTTAGAATTAGAAAATAATCTTCCATTTAACTATTATAATTTAAATTGATATCAAAAAGCTAATTATATTTACATATATCAGCACTTTAAAATACTTGCCTAAATTTTGGTAGCTAGAACTCGTAATTTTCCTTGTGTAGGAAGTAATGCAACTCTTAACTTCATATAATTCTTTTTAACAAAATTTACTCGATGAACTCTCTAACTAATATTTAAGTTATACTCAATATAAACGAGAATCGTTAATTGAATTGCTTAATTATGATTCTTTAAATAATTTAACTTAAAATGGTAAATTATATTGCTGAATATGCATTTGTCAACATCAATTGACAACTTGCAAGTTATATAGTATTATTTAAGGGCAATGACCTAGCCATATTTTTAAGTAGTTAAAATAGATACCCAATTGACTTTAATTAATCTTATTAGAATATAACAGTTTTTATTCATTTAATATAGGGATAATATCAAATAGTACTCTTGTGTTTTGACCTAATCTCAAGCAAGAAAGTAAGTTTACCATTGTCTTCAACTAAATCCTTAAGGTTTGCTTTTTTTAATCAATTGTTAATTTTAATACACAAAAAAAATTAACAGTTGATTAAAACAAATAAACCTTAGGGGTTTAGTTAATGAAAATAATAAATTTGTTTTCTGCTTAAGATTAGGTCAAAATACAAAAGTAAATATATATACGACAATCCCACAAAACTCTTCTAATTGATTTCCTTAACATCACCACACAGAGATATCAAAATATAACGAGTCTTTAAAAAAAAAAAGAAGAAGATAGATCTAAACTAAAGGAGCGTTTAAAAATTGATCCGTTTTTGAAAATTTTAATATTGATGACCCTATGTCTAGGAAGGTGCAAATTATCCGAAAACCCAAAGCAAAATATTCATGGTGGTTTGGGTTTATGATCTAATTTAGATTATTTGGGTTACATTGTTGTAACCCGAAATTTTATGGGTTGGGTTAGGTTAGGTTTATTTTCCACTCAAAACCCAAAACATTTTTGTATTAAATATAAATAATATATTAGATTTATTATCTTAGAAACCCTAGTAAACAAATTTGAGTTACCCACTCCGTTTGGGTTTATTGAGTTATATATGGATAAATGATTATATAAACTTGGGGGAATTTACTCTGACCCCCCAATTAGATTTCAAGAAAACACTTAACCCCACACTTTTTCTAAACTAACACTTAT
>JANKKB010028411.1:0-14540 GCA_026225775.1 Bursera palmeri | reverse complement strand
AACCACTAGCCTTTCTTCATCTATGTTGAACACCTCATATTTGGCTCTGAGACTATTTTTAAACTAAATACAACCTGATTTATAATTAAATAGAACGGTGGACTGAACCTCGATTATCTGTTGGGACTGAAGCATCCCAAAACTAAACTCACATCGATTTTACGGGTAGAACTAACATATAAAAAAAAAAAAAAAAAAAACAGCTATAATGGATAAACAGAAGCATAATTCATGTAAATAACCACCCTTACTATTTCTACANAATTAAATAGAACGGTGGACTGAACCTCGATTATCTGTTGGGACTGAAGCATCCCAAAACTAAACTCACATCGATTTTAAGGGTAGAACTAACATATAAAAAAAAAAAAAAAAAACAGCTATAATGGATAAACAGAAGCATAATTCATGTAAATAACCACCCTTACTATTTCTACAACTGCTTTGGCAAAGATAGTGCAACATCTCCAAGTTTACCTAAACAGAGAGGTCCTGTCACTTTCCAATCCTTATCAGGTTCATCCGCAAAGTTCGGAAACAAGATATATGCAAACTATTGAATTTGAAAGCAAGTGTATCCCAATCGAACTTTTTTTTTCAATTCAATCCATTTACTAACTAATGCATCCCTTTTTACAAGTTACCGTTACAGCATATTTCAAGCATTAATTGTTTCTCTTAAAGCCACTCTACCAGAATGTTACATTGCCTCTTCCCTTCCCCATAAAGGGCTGATAAAATGGATTAGATTAGAATGTTACATTGCCTCTTCCCTCCCCCATAAAGGTCTGCTAAAATGGATTAGATTGAACATGACAATCTGGACGCTTACAACACTAGTATCCACAATCCTCAGGTTAACTGCAAAACTCCATGATCTATATATCTCATTTTGGAAATGAAAGTTTATAGAAAAAATTAAAATTATTCGAATGAAAATAGATCATGAGAGAGAGATTATATGTTAGTTATTAAGCTAAAGTATTAGAAGCATTCTATAACTAAGCAAATGGAGCAGAAAAACATTTTTCTAAACCAGCTTGGCAACTCTAATAAATTCCTAATAACAGTACTCTTCATAAATGTCAAAGCCAATAAAAGAATTATAAACTAACAACACCACTACTTGGCTCTTCATTTCCTCACTTCTCTTCCAAATGCATGATATTCTCTACAACGAACTGATGCACCATTTTTCTTATTTCTTTTTCATCAAAAATCATTTAGTTTTCTCTCTTCCTCTTTATTCATGCACCACATGGTTGGGATCTTGATTACAAGAAATCATCAAGGGTGGAAATCTACGCAGAAAAGAGTGACTACAAAACCACAAAGCTGCTGTGAACCACAGAAAAGCCCCTTGCCCCATACAAATGAAAACCTGAAAAGATAAATTAATCTTCCACCACTTTAACAATTAAGATAAATGAAGGAAAAAGAGTTTTGCTATCTTCACTATATTCCATAGCCCCTTACTTAGAGATTGAGACCCAAAGAGAAGCAAGAAGCCTACGCTTATCCCGCAAGCCCGCATTGCTAGTCACTAGCATGTTCAAAAATCCATTTGTTCAAAGTATAATGACAATAATTTGTTGGCATAAATTAATAAATTTACATAAGTTCCTAAAGGAAGTAGCCAACATTGCCATATCCTCCAAAAAAAAGGGAAATTATCAATTTAGGTTAAGATGAGACAATTTCTATGGAATAGAGTAGAACAAAGTTGATCCATAACTCATTCGCATGTACAAAGTTAGTCCATAACTCATTAGCATGTACAAAGTTGATCCATAACTCATTAGCATGTTGCGTAAATAGACAAGTTACAAAGCACAATCTGCATAGCAGGCATAACCTATTTTTATTAAGTTTAACATTTTCAACTCAAGCATGCACTACAACAAAAATACAAAAGGCATGCTCACTTGTCTTCAGAAATCACGAATTAGTATGCACATAACTGAAACATAAATCACAGGTGTGGATGCCCAATAATCACACTATGTTTTAAGTTACTTCAAAAAATAACTCATAATGAACTCTGGTGACTCCATCACCTTTGCCACCTATTACTATCTGCCCATTTTAATTGCTTCCTTAATGTGAACAAACAAAACAATAGAAAAGTAAATGCACTAAAGTAGGCAATATAATTAGGCAAAAGTGCATACCTGAGCTCTTAATTTAACAACCTCTTGACTAAGACTATCGTTGGTCCTTTTTGCATCATCCACAACAATTTTTGGTGAGGTAAGTCCTCCCAGTGTTGGTGTAGGTGTTGTTGAACGAGGCGGACTGGCCCTTCGTGATATTGGCGATGTTGCTCGAGAAACAATTCTAGATCCAGGAACAGAAGCTGAAAAAAACTTCTTGGATGATCCAAACATGGGATTGAAAGATCGGGATATATTCATAGCTCCCCATTGGGAGCCTCCATTTGGAATAGGTGAGACACGACTGCTATTAAATTCTAGTTTCTTATTTCTCTTTGATCGGCTTTCCACTTGCTTCAAGGACTCCAATGAAGAAAACCTAGCAAGCTGCGTACGAGACCTAGAATCCGACTTCTCATCTTTATCAATAAATTCGTTAGCACCATGATTAATGTTTCCTCTTCTACTCACAGAGGACTGAGATGAAGCATCAATTTCAATGGCTTTTCTTAGTTTATTAAAACAATTATCACAGACACGATAAGGTTTGTTTGGATTAGGTGCCATTGAAGCCTTAAGCGACTTCCTACTGCTGCATGAATGACAAAAAACCAGTCCACAATTATAACAATTATGACGTTTTCTTTTGAAATTAAATGGCAGGCGGCAACCAGAGCACATGGACTGATCCACACCTGAGACCCACTTATGTAGGCAGATAGCAACAGTAAAGTTAGTACCACAAGCAATGCTTTTGACTTGCTTGTCTTTCAAAGCTTCTACCAATGATGGGGAATTTCTGTCATCTGTATCCCCATGACCTAATCGACCATTTGCTCCCTTGCCCCAAGTGTAAACTTCAGTTTTTGACGTCAAAACTGCTACATGATAAGCACCGCAAGCAAGCTCCTCCACATAACTCTTGGAAAGTTTTCCTTCAACACGGGTGGGAAGCTTTCCATCAGCTTGTGGATTTCCTAACTGACCATAAACAGGACTACCCATAGTGTAGACCTGCCCTGACGTTGTAAGTGCAACTGTCAGACTATGTCCACAGGCAACTTGACAAAAGTTAGGTTCAACAAGAGCAGCAACACAAGTAGGTACGAGTTTTGCCTCCTTGTCACCATGCCCAAGTCGACCTTTATCCCCATCTCCCCAGGTAAAAAGCTTCCCTGAGGAGCAGTTGCTGGAACTTGAATTTCCAACCATGACCTCAACAACAGCAGCAGTGTGCCAAACACCACAAGCAGCTCGAACTGTCCGGAGTCCCTTAAGGGACTCCACTTCCCTTGGAATAGAGATGCTTTTCCGATCTCCATGGCCCAAAACTCCAAATGTTCCATCACCAAATGTAAACAATTGCCCAGAGGAAGTTACAATAGCTGTGTGCCAGGGTCCACAAGAGATATATGAGACATGTATGCCCTCCAAGGGCCCATTTACTCTTTTTGGAACCCAATGACTTACTTCATTTCCATGCCCCAAAAGACCAAAATTGTAAGTCCCATCACCCCAGGTATACAAATCACCAGATAGTGTTACGGCACAAGTATGATACTCACCACAAGCAACAAGCTCAATGTTCATGTTGCTGAGGGCATCAACAAGTTTTGGATGCAAAACATCAGAGTCTACACCATGCCCTAGCCTGCCTCCTGACTCCTCTCCCCAAGAAAAAATCTCTCCTTGCTTGGTTACTAAGGCAGCATGTCGTCCACCACAGGCGATGTATTGGACATCAAGTACTACCGCAGATTCTAAAGCTTTAGGCAACAAAGAATCCATTTTCAGAGAAAAACAACTTCCAACTCTGTTAGGTCCACCACCCAAAACCCCATCCCCACTGCCTTCCCCCCAAATAAAAACATCCCCCAAAGCATCACCATCATCATGCCCAGAACCTTGGCTTGATGAGCTAACAGCACTTGATAGACTAACTCTAAAGGCATCCATTGCCATGGGCTTCATGTGTACACTATCTGAGCCTCCTGAAGACAAAGAATGAACTGAAGCACTAGCAGAATCTGGGGGGAAGAAACCTTTTGGAGGAACAGCATACAATATCACATCGGAAAATGCCTTATCCAAACAGTTTTTAGGCGGACTGTCATATGGACTATGAAGACGAAGCTGATCTACCCCATCCTGAATTGAAGAAGAGAAAGAAAAGGGCTCATCATAATACAGTCTCACAAGGGGAGAAAGGTCAATAAAGGAAATAACTATACCTTCTGCAAGCTATCATTACTACCAAATGGAGAATTCAAAGGAGAGCTTCTACGTGTGTATGTTCTAGGACTATTTGCTTCAGATGGAATTCCATCACTCCTGGATTCTGTTCTCCATTTTCGAGGATGGCTTCGTGAAATCAATGCTTTTAAACCACTAAACCATACCTCAGCTTCATCTTTATCTTTGCAAATCTAGCAATAAAATGAGATCACTATACTAAATTAAAATTTCAACAGTAAACAAATCTTTCAACCATTGATATTAAGCAAAAAGACAACATGGTACAACAGGAGGATATGTCCGGTGGCAGTGCCACATATAAGCCTGACAAAGCCAAGGCACCCAGGCCTATCACTGGCTCCTGATTAAAATATTGGAGTGTCTTTGATGTACATGGAAGCAAATGGCTTTCACATGAAATGCCACCAACCCCATATTTAATAAACTAAGAGTGACCCAAAAAGTTTTTAACTAAGGATTTAAAAAGTTTTCAACTCTTAATTATTTTATGAGTATTTATTCCATCTTTTCTTTTTCTTTCTATTTATTTCTCTTTCTTCTTTTCTTGCAATAGAAATCCTTTTTTTTTCCTCGAGAGTTTGAAACTTATACTCTCCAATTGTAAAATATACATCTTGATTTAAGTTTGATTTTCAAAATATAAGTTTTCTTACTTTTTTTTTAATATATCTTCTTATATAATTGAACAAAGGCCCAAATTTGTCTTTTGAACTTTATTAAAATTCTTATGTTGTTCATATTTAAAGTTCAATTCCTCTTGCTTATTTGAAAAACCAAATGTCAGTTTATTTTCTTTAGAAATCAAGAAAGAAAAAGGGGGGGAAAAAAGTTAATAAATCTGTTGTTTGAACATGTTCTGCCTTTTGCTTTCTTTTTTAGATATAATTAGTTTGTCTTTGAGTACAAAATTATTAAAATCTAAAGGAAAGGAAAAAAAAAAAAAAAAGCAAATGGATGGCAGAAAATGATATAAAATAAGAAAGCAAAAGCAATGAAGAAATTCTTACCAAATCCAATGACCTGTCATTATATATAAGAGAAAATGACTGGTATTCCTTCTCTGGTCGTGGATACCTTTGAAAGATAGGCTGGAAGATTAGGCCATGTACAATCAGTGTATAGCATTAAAAGATAAAGACTACGTAAATGGATTGATTGCAGTTGAGAAAAGGCAATACATGAAGGAACCATTTGCTATGTAAAACATGAACATACTAAAAAAAGATATGGAACAGTGAAACTCAATTCTTCTGATGTAAGCACACATGCAGCTGACGGCTATGATACATAAATCAAAAGAAAATTAGAAAAAAAAAAAAAAACAAAAGCAGCCACCCAAACTTGCAAGTTCGTGTATATGGATCAACNCCAAAAGAAAATTAGAAAAAAAAAAAAAAACAAAAGCAGCCACCCAAACTTGCAAGTTCGTGTATATGGATCAACAGTAGGTGCAATGTCAGTTCATCGTCAAGCGTACAGGTAAAAGTCCTTAGGACATTCTCATGCAAATATGTTGAAGGCTAGGGCCATGTCTTCTCAAGATCTTTATCCTTCCTCCAAAAATTGTATATTAAACCATTCAATTATTAATTCTTTTTTCCAATTTTTGCAATGTTGTCATAATTACTTTTCTTTTGGCTTGTTCAATTGCCTTAATCTTGTAGTACTCTTAAATATATCAAATCAATATTACCAAAATATTCAGCAAGTTCTAAGTAGCCAGCTTCTAATTAAGTTATTTTTCTTTTCATTAAACTTTATTTATCTTTTTAAAAAAAAATTGAAACTGAAAGGGCTAATTTCACATCCAAAAAATGTTTTAATTGTATATAAGCTCCAATGTTAGAAATTCAAAAAAATTTCCCACATACTAGTCCCAAAATTTTGTCTTTCCAGTAGGTAATACCTCTTGATATACGTTAGCAACACTAACATTGGATCATGGACTTACTAAGGCCATAAAATAGTTAACAATCTGAGTTGTCAGGTTGAAATCATGATAAATATAGAAGTATCTCTTGTCAATGGAAATTTAATATGATGAAGATGGTAATAATTGGTCATCTGACTCATCCCACATTGGCTTAGGTAAGGTTTAGACAACAAGTAAGATTCATTTGCAAATGAATTTTTCTAGCCAATCAAAAAACTGAACTACTAATAACATGTATACTTTATATGTATATATAAGCAGCCTCTATTGTCCAAAAACTTTCTTCAAAAGCAATGCACAAGATATTGAAAAGGAGTTAAAACACATTTTAGCCTGAAGTTTGAAAGCCTTTCATTTGTGTTAGTTTCACAACAAGTGACCGGACTCCACAGACATTGTAAAAATAACAGTAGAGAACGACATAAATGCCTTCTCCATCGGACACTTACAGTGCGCTGTCCGGAGATGATCCGAGACACATGGCTCAGTTTAAGATGCTTCTCCTCTTTCCCAGAAAACCATATCAAAACAGACTCATCCTGAAACAGTAACACGAGAATGACTAATTAAATCTAATTATTGACTAATTAGACATACATAATGCATATAACTATAGAAATTAACTATCCAAGATATAGCAACCTTGGAATCTAATAATAAAGTATAAATAATGAACATATTGAAGGGTATATTGAAATATCTTTTTCAGAAGAAACAAACAAACTATCATTAATTGATGAGAATTAATTTAGTACTGAGTAGATTTGATCATGCATGTATGTCTTGAGTTTGATAAAGAAAGGGGTGTCGTGAACGGGCTACATGGTATTTTCCAATGGTTATAGAGCTACAATTGCACAGTGGCATAAAAGCAGAATCTAATCATATTATTATTGAAATATCCAACCAAATTTCTTCCATGGAAATTGAAAATATTATATCCAGGAGCCTGATAATGAGCCTTAAGGTTGTCAATCCACTTTAGTATTTAGATGCAATTATAACAATCATTATTTGATAGGTTAATGATCAAAACAACCCACACAATGCATACACACAATATTAGAAGAAGAAGAACAACAAAACAAATGGTACAAATGGATAAGCATGTGACCATAGGAATTTGAACAGACTTACATTGGAAAGTCGAAAAGGACAAAACTTGGGCTTTCCCCTTCTTCCATACTTGAGCAGGCATGCCCCTTTCTTTAGAGCTGTAATGGCCTGTTGGAAAAATCATTCAAGATCCGAACTTAGGAATAGCAGCACGTTGGCAGGTGAAGAATAAAATTATTGCTAACAGGAAACAACACTAGCAGAACCTTAAATTGAAGATAGAAAGTTAAGTGCATATCCAAATGACAAAAAATATGATGGTGGCAAGATTTTAGCAGAAATTGAAAGCTCTGATGAATTTAAATTTCAGAGTACCTAAAAATTAAAACAACAGATGAATCTGCATCGAGACCCATCAAGTTCTCAAATCAAGATGTGCTTCAGCAACTCATGATAGAGCTTATCCACGCTTATATACCTTCTTAATCTATAAGGAATTGCCAGCAGACTACTCAATCGGCAACTTAGTAATTATTATTCTGATAATCGGCTGGTTAATGCCCAGTATGCTGTGTCACAAATTTAATTAGGTTCTATCCAATTAATAGGTCCTGTAGGGATTCAGGATAACAGAGATCTCATCTGAAACCTTTACTTCACAATGCAATCCCCCATCAGCTTTTACTGCATCATATGCTAAACCCAAATCCTTATAAATATACATTGTCTGGCTTGGCAAACAACAATTAGAATTATTTCTGAGAGATTATCTCCACAAAGAACATAATCCGTTGATGATTAACAAGTTTTATAAGGAAACTTGGGAAGTTCATTCATTTGTCCTCTTTGCTGGATTTACTATCAAGCTTAAAGTTTAAGCGTCCAAGAATTGGATATAACACATGGAACTATAGGACGTTTTAAATAAATTAACGTTATAGAAGGTGAGTAGATAAAAACACAAATATGAACTTTGTTAAGAACCAGTCTGAAATCATAGGTAAACCACAAAGGCATAAAATATTGCTCTGTTGAACAATTTTTTTTTTTTTAATTTTTTTAGACAAAATATTATGCATGGTCTAGTTCTGGTGCAAACTCTCTCCGGGACAACGCATTGACTTTTCACTGATCAAATCATACAGACTTAAAAAGAAGAAAAAAAAAAGGAACATTTGTGGCAACTCCTATCTCTTTCAACAGCAATATTAATATACAAGGAATACAAAATCATACAATTTCAACAGCAAAACAAGAACATAGGAGAAAAGGTTGGCGCTGGGTAAAGCTCCTTCAATTTCATTTTGACACCTTCTCATTTCATAGTCATCATTATCCAAGAGTGACCCCGACTTTGCTGGGCACCAAATCCAAAGACCCATTTTGTAAATCCATTAATACACTTCCCTCAGAAATTTAAACCTGTGTTCTTTTCTTTCATTTCTCAGAAAAGTAAGGTTTTTCACACCCATATTGCTGGATTGGAAAACCAAAAATTAAATTGCTCTCTCAGCCTAAACAAGAATTATAAAATTCCCTCTCACACTTCATTTTACCAGTCCTCAAGTTCAAGAAAAAAAAGCAGCGCAACAAAAAATTACATCATATCTTAGATTCCCATAAAACGAAGACATAATATCAACTGGTATGCCAACATTATTTCAAACAATTCTAAATGATAAACTGATAGGAATTAGCAGAAGCTATTTACAGTCCACTTGAAGTACTGAGTCTAATCCAGCTCTACAAATTCTATTAGTGACAAACCTATCCTACAACTCAATGAACAAAAATCATCAAATATAACACTTAAATACATGAAAAGATTTTAAGAACATTTAATCAACATAACCAAAATCTATATATCTATAGAGGTAACGCGGTAGTACTATCCTGACAACATTATGTAGCCAATAAAATGATAGAACAGTAATATTTCCAACTCATACATTTACTAATTGATTTTGCTCTATAAGAATTCACGCTTCATCACCAATTTATGTTAAATGTCCTAAGTAACATGTTGTTACGGATACGGCAATTAAATTGAATCCAGTAACTACAGCTATCCCCAATTATTTTCTAGTATATCAACAGTTTCAAGCAAACAATGAATAATTACATGATTAAACAAAAAAAATATATTCTGATTACCTAAATTCATAATTCAGCCAAGTGAACATCACTCAACAGGTCAAAGAAGAATATGATCAACAATACCTGCTCGACGTCTCTCTCGACGGTGGCAGCCCTGCCAAGATCCGAGGCCATCCTATCCGTTCTTGACATTGTAGAAAATACTTGTAAAAACTCGAAATTATCTACACACTAAAAAATCCTAAACTCATCCATTCTCAAAACCAAACCTTTCCTTCCATCAGCTGCCTTTCTCTCAAACTAAACCCTAAATTCAGAACATCCTTGAACCACAGCCCCAAGTCTCTTTCCAAACGCACTTCAACCATCACGATCACTAACTTCCAACTCCAATTCCCTCACTTAATCGCGCCAACCTCAAACTCCGGCAACAACCGACACACAACCAAGTGGATGAACTCCCTGTGAAGTGAAATGAACAGTGAAACAACAGTAGCTGAGAGAATCCGGCGCCGATCAAGAAATGAAGTTAAAATTGCGGCGATTTACGTAGTTGAAGTGGCGGTGTTTGGTTGAGTGGAAAATCGGGCGAGAAAGTGGGAGAAAATCTAAGGAAAAGATTTAATGATATGATGATCTGATAAGCAGTTTGCAGAACACAGAAAGAGAAAGAGAGAAGAAAAAAAAGTAATCTATTTATTTATTCATCTATTTATTAAATTTGTGTGGGGCGATGTCCAGAGAGAGAATAAGAAACGGGGAAAAAAGCGAGTGGAATTCAATTGAAAGAAATTGACCATAAAAGCGTACAGGAAATTAGTCACACCCTCGAGATTTATGTTAATTACATTTAAATCTAAAAACTTTTGAAACTAACAATAACACTCTTAAAAAAATTGAGATATATTAAAAAATATAAGAAAAAAAAGCCAAATCTTGGAAAAATAAATTTTAGTTTTAGCGAGTAAGATTTTGAGTAATCCAACAAACCAATTCTACAGCTCAAGACCTGAGTAAATGTTTGTTGATTATCTTCACTAAATATTTATTTTATATTTAGATATCTAGATAAAAAATTAATAATTATAGAATTTTCGAGTAATTTTACATATTTATTGAACAATGTATTAATCTTTTGAATTATGTTTTTATATTTAAAAAACTAAGAGTAAATTTAGTATTCTGATATTGAATTTTGGTATGTAATAAAAAATGTTTAGATTTTATTAGATAATAAAAATATATTAGAATTTTTTTAAAGCTCTAAATAATATCTTTAACTTGTTTTTTTACATGTTTTCTCAAATATGTTAAAAATAAGGGTTAGAGTGTTAGTTTCTAAAATGGTTGGATCAAAGGGAATTAGCCAAAACTTTTAAGGGTGTTAGGAGTTTCCCTAAAGTTTAAGCAAGAAGAAGAGAGGAGGGGAGAGCGGGAGGATAATGCTGAGGAATTTTTTTTTTTTTTTTTTTTTTTTTTTTTTAAANTTTTTTTTTTTTTTTTTTTTTTTTTTTTTTTTGACACTTGTTAGTGTTGTTACTAGCTTTGGCTGGCTGCCGTGAGAGATTTATCCTTTCTGTTTTTATTCTGTTTTCGGCTGTTTGGTGGCTGAGAAACTAGAATATTTTGGGAATAATTTTTATAGAAATTACCTAAAATTTCAGCCACTTTTGTCACATACCTTATTAGGTTAATTTTTTTTGGGTATTATTATTTATTATATTAATTAATATTGTTGCGTATATATATTATAGATATAATAATATCTATACAGTTTGATATGTCGGTCTACGATTTTTTTTATTTCTTATGCTTATTTTTTCATCAAATAATTTTTAAGAATCTACCAATTATTTTACAAGAATAATACTCATCCTAAATTTTAACACAAATTTAGTATCTCAAATTATGCATCTTCAATATTTGATCATCAAATGAATCGTTTAATGGTATAATATATGATATAATAATTTTAAATTCAAAAATTTACTACAATAGCGATAGCTTGTGCTCAACATTTCAACTGCTGTCAAGTTGTAGAGTTTCCGAGCAAAGGACTATGGTGTAAGACAATTTTAAAGCAATGATTATATTTTAAAATTTTAATTTAAAAATAAGATTATTTTTTAGAATTTTTCTTTTAAAGTCATAACATAACATGTCATTTAGGATGCATGATTAAAAAAAAAATAGTAAAGGGTAACACTACTCATCATTTAAAACTTTGAATTTATATATTAAAATGGATTCTTTATATATTTTTTGATGAAAAATAAGAAAATATTAGACAATTAAGTAATTTGCTTATGATGAACTTGGATTGTCAATTTAGTAATTTCTATATCAAATTTTGTTCTTAAATTGTCGTAGTTGTGGTCTTTATTTCATTTTCAAAATAATCCCATTAAGTTAATTTTTGATTAAAAAGAAAAATAATTTTTGCATTTTGGAATTTATGATATCTAACTTATTTTTAATACATCAAATAGTAAGATTTGATATATCACACAGTGAAATGATCAAATTTTAATAAATCATCTAAGAAGAATGGTTATTATTGATATTCCCTCGAATATTTGAAAAAATAAAATGGGAATTTTAATAATTAAAATTAGAATGCACACTTGAAGTTGATATATTTCTAAATAATTGAAATATAATTAAAATTAAATTATTTAATTTAGAATTAGGAAAACGAAAATGAATTAAATTTAAAATTGAAAAGAAAAACTTAAAACTTTAGCTGTAGTTAAATTTATCAAAGGATTCATGTCTGGGTGATTCCAACACTAAATTATATTATTTTCATGTAATTTGCAAATCAAACAATAATAATAAAAACTTTTGCAATAATATTCATAACAGGAACAATATTAAGATATTGGGATATTTAGAAAAAAGGGGAAAATTAAATAATCCCCCAATTAAATTTCATGTAAACACTGAACCCCGTATTTTTACTAAACTAAAACTTATCCGCTAAAAACTCCTAAAAAACTAATACTTACCCTCCAAATATTGGAGGGGTAAGTGTTAGTTTTGAGAAAATAGTATTCATTTTTTGGGGGATAAGTATTAGTTTAGTAAAAGTGTAGGGTTAAATATTTTCTTGAAATCTAATTGGAGGGTCAGAGTAAATTCCCTTTTAGAAAAGTGGCATACGAAAAGAAAAGAAAGTAAATTGAGAATTGAATAGAAAATTTAGCAATAGTGACTAATGAGAGAAAAGAAATGTGGAAGATGAAAAGCATGTGCAAAGTGAGAAAGGAAAAGAAAAATCAAGATGAGAATTGAAGTGAAAATTTGGTAATAGTGACTTATGAGACAAAAGAAATGTAGAAGATAAAACCATGTGCAAAGTGGGTTGAAACCTCACAAGCATCCATTATGGCCTTTGGCAAGGGCTCTTAGCTTTCCACCCCTATTGATTAAGACTTGCACCATGGGAAGAGTGCACTTTTGGGGAAAGTAGGAGGCTTAGGCACAAACATACAACACAAGTCAGAAAATTATGGTCCCAAAAACGGTCCTACTTTTGCAACATATGCAATGTATTGTGGGGTGATGTGCTTATCAACGCAAGCCCATCATCAACTGCTACCACACATAAGAAAAAGGTCAGGTACCACACCTCAAGATATTTTAGGGGGTGTTCCGTTTTGTTAATTTAAGGGGGGAAAGAAAATGGGTTTCTTTGGAAATGATTTCCATTGTTTGGTTTAGTTTAAGGAATTTGGACTCCCCACAATCTAATTTGGTTTGATGTCCCTCCAATTTTGGGAGGGAACTTGGTTTTCTTAGGTAATCCATATTAAATTACTAAACTAACCTCGTATAATTTTCGTAACTTCTAAATGCCCTATTCAAATAATTATTAAATTAAATTTCAGAATTATTATAAATAATATATATTATTTTTTAACAAATTAAAAAAAATTCATAAGTAAAACTTAATGTCATTGATGCCAGCCATCAACAGCCACCAATGAGAAATAAAATCTTTGTTAGTTATATATATCTACAAACTTGCCTTTAGTATTCTTGAATTATCTGATTAGATGTTCGGGTTTGTAATTATTAACTAATTATAATTTGTAATTATTGAATTGTCTAATTAGAATTATTGGTTTGCACTATATAGGGTAAAATAAATTGAATTCATTTTTTGAGGCTTTGGCTATAAATGATGTTGTTTGCACCATATAGCTTTAATGTATCCCTTAGTTACTATGTGTAGAGGTGGCAAAAGGCCGGACTCGGCCTGTTTGGGCAGGCCTATGGACCAGACTAAAATAGTGTTATGTCAAGCGGGGCTAGGCTTTGAAAAAAAAAAAAAAGCCTAAGCCTGGCCCAAGGCTTGCACTAGTTAGACCAGGGCAGACTAAGACTGTTACTGTTTACTATTTTAAAAATTTTAATTAATTTTTTAATTTAAAAAAATAAATAAATAAATAATTTTATTATAATACTAGGCCGGGTGAGGTCAGCCTGCAGACCTGAAGCCTAGGCTTGACCCTAGCCTACCTTAGGCCTNATTTTAAAAATTTTAATTAATTTTTTAATTTAAAAAAATAAATAAATAAATTATTTTATTATAATACTAGGCCGGGTGAGGTCAGCCTGCAGACCTGAAGCCTAGGCTTGACCCTAGCCTACCTTAGGCCTAAGCTCAAGCTAGACTTGCACTGTAGCATGCAGGCCGCCCCAGGCTTGGCCTGGCCTACTACCATCCCTAGCTATGTGGCCCAGGCTTTACATATGACGAAAAGGTGAGTCTACCATATAAAAATCTACCATTGATGCAACAAACCCAACACGTAATCATCCATCAAATCCCCAACAAAATCTTGGAAATCCTCCAATATATATTTAGGGAAGCTTTGGGCTAAAGTTAAGTTTTTTGGGGCTTATTATGTTTTGTTGAACTTAGGATGAACTTGGATTAAGAGAAAATGGATAGGTTTTTTGGCCCATGAGTTATTAGGCCTAAGGGTTTTAAGAATAGTATCATATAAAAAGATAGCTTAGGGCATGTTTAGCAGCCT
>JANKKB010028410.1:0-14300 GCA_026225775.1 Bursera palmeri | reverse complement strand
TGCGTGAGTCTATTTCATAACAGCTGTGTAACTTGGATTGCTGAGATGCAAAAGAGAAAGACGAAAAAGCAAACCAAGTGAGACATCCTTTTACTCATTTCTGATAGTCAGACAATTCCTGGAGCTTGCCTCAAAATTTCCTTTATGTGAGCTTCATCTAGCTTTGTCACTTCATATGGTTGGTGATCATTAATGCTAGTTTAGGACTTTACGCACATAGATGACTAGATTACCATTTCGTGTCTGAGGTTGAAGAAATTTGGTTAATAGTCAAGAAATGGTGCGACATCTGAATTCTGACAATTATGAATTTGAAAAAAGTCCACTTTAATAATTCATATTTCCACAAGTTTATGTGATATCTGTCAGAATTCGATATACCAACAATGGAGCTAATACCTGAGCCAATATTTATGCATCTGTATCCCAACTAGAACAAAAATAAATGTTAAAAGGAGGCACTCATTTCAAATCAAAATTAGCCCAAATTCGGAACTGCTACACTAATTGTCAAGTGCATTTCACCGCGATAACTAATGGAGCAAAAATTTGTTAGGCTGTTTCTCCGTTATTCTTCTATATTTGTTGTGTTCTACCATATGCATGTATGAGATTAACAGTAAGCTGTCGCCTTGATTTGAGCATATCCATGGTTCATGACCAGACATTATTTCGTGTACAGACTGGCGATTGACCTTCCACATTGATGGGGTGCGCACTTCCAGTCTTACTTTATGTTGAAGACTGGAATTTGGCACTTCACAAATTCACAATTTCGTGCTAGTCAAGGTTGGTATCCAAGTGCGCGTTGATGCATAATTAATTTTGAATTCTATTCTGAAGGTGTAAATATCTTCCACAATCAATTACAGAAATTTCCGTAAATTAAGCACACATCCATTGCGTAGACAAGCAACGACACACCGTTGAAGAAAGCGAGAACCCATATACCAGATTGGATAATTCCAATTTCTCTAAGCCTCCTTTATTTACAGTTGAAAACATATTTCACGATGAACTCCTTCAGATAAAATATCGACCATCTAACAGTCTTTTCCATAATTTGAAGTTAAAAAATGACATCAATTAACATATACGGAAAGAACAAATCATATAATGCCATTTGAGTATATCTATAAAAATAGAAGGATCAACTTTTTGTTTTCAGCATTTGGTTCAACATTCTTTAAGGCTTTAAGTGCACTTTATGAGGAAGAATTGTTCCTACAGAAATAATTAAGTTCATGAGACCTTTCAAGAAGCAACTTGCACTAGAAATAAATGTCTGAAGATCATTCCTCTTCTGGGCATGTCCATGTAGATGCTTTCCTTCATGGTATTCAATGTTTAGCATACAGCTCCAGCACTGAACAGAGCACACACAACCATGCAAGCATAAAGATGATTTTGCAATCTAGTCCCATTGGATCTCCCGGTGGAATGTCCAGTCAGAAGGATTTAAGGTGGTTTTTCCATCAGCAGCAACAAGATCATATGGTGAGTTCTCGGAAAACTCAGTGGGCATAGACTTCCAGTATAGAGATGGTTTCCACTCTGCTTCCTTGAGCACCTTCAGTATTTCTGCAACGACAATCTTGCTCCCCTCCTCAGACAAATGAATCCCATCTCTGATAAATAAATAATAAAAAGAAGAAGATGTAATTAAATAATTAATAGATGACAAACTTTCACAATTTACAGTACAGTAACAGAATTACGTCACTGTTGTCACATGCTTTATAGACAAGTTTCATAAAAAACAAATTATAATTGCGCAACTACCTAAATTTATATTGAGTTACACACTAAACACCACTCATCCCAAAACTTTTTTCATAACACGACCTCCAATGAAACAAATTTCCTATCTCCTTGTGCACGTCTTTTGTGTAAAGAGGAAAAGTCTTTTGGTAGTACTTTGTAGGGGACACTTAAAAATAATCTATTAAACAGGAAAGAAATCAATGGCTTAGATTGCGGTGTTCAGTCCTTAGCAAAGCCAAGTCCTCCTGAATCTTCATTGTAATCTCATCTATTCTAGACTGTTAAGCATCTACATACTATAGTTTGTTTTGATATGTAAACCAAGATTTCTCTCAATGACAAGTGAATAACAATCCATAAGACATCTACTAACAAAGAAGTAAGCAAAAGGAAGTATTGCACTGAGGATTACTGGAGAAAACTTAATCTCCTCCGGGAGGTATAACATTTTTTTTTTAAGGATTCCACATCCGCTCAATAACTACAGCTGGTGTAAGTCACAATACCATATTTGAATAGCCCCAAAAATCAATATTTGAAATTTCAAACTCTTAATTAAATTTCTACCTCACCAGTGCATATAGAAACCAAAGATAAACACATTTAAATTATTACATTATCAATACGCTTTTAAATTACACCAGTTCCACATCAAAGCACCTTGCAGAATGGCATAAACAAGAAATAAGCCGACCTGAAGATTAGAACAAGATGAAATTCTGGAACTTGATCATGTCAGGACAAAATTAAATGCTGTAAAAATGGCAAGAAAACTCACGTAAAGCAAGCATTCGTCCAATCCTTTCTCCGCTGAACTGCAGAGAAAAGATCAACCACCTTCACATCCAACTCCTGGCACACCTTTATACAAGCTTCTGAGTATTTCTTGCACAACTCATTCGTTCGTACTAGCTCACTAAATATTCCACTGCTTTAAGAAAACATATTGGCCTCAAAATCAACATTTCACAAAAGAAAGCATGGAAAAATTAGACATAAAAGATCTGTATCACAACACCTCGTGCCTCGCTGAACTCTGGCCTCATCAACAGGAGGACAACTAAGAAAAATGATACGGCTTGTATCTGAAAGGCTCTGGTTTCAGACATCTTTCAATTAGAACTAGGGTCAAATATCATTCAAACAGGCTAAATTTGGCTAACAGACATAGAATTGTTAAATTACTCATTGTTAAGAAAGTATACCTTGAGATGATTTGCAATTTTTTTCATGTTTTCAACAAATTCAGGAAGAGGAACATGAGGGCCTAGGCCAGATGAGTGAGGGCCCATTGAGTCATTACCGCCAAAGTAAACAATCACCAAAGAAGGCTGTGTAGCAGCATTCTATAATCGCAAAATAAATTCATGATGGCATTAGAGAACCACCTTAAAAGGGAAGCAGTTTCCCAAAAATTCCACATTTTATGGTGAAATAGGAATTAAAAAACAAAAATAAAAATCTAGAACACAACAGGCTATTTTTATTACATAAGATGTTTGGGATTACGGTACATAAATTTACTTGAAAAATGATAGCTTGCTAAGTAAGACAGACCAACTTAAATCCAACTTAAATCAAATGGTCATCTACAAGATGAAAAGTGAAAGAACTAAACGGGAAATGAACCCAGAAAATACTAATGGGAAACTCTTTCAATTTCAACAACAAGGATTATCTTTCTTTTTACATCCCGACATTAAAATCATAGTATTCACCTAACGGAGATAAAGCAATTTCAAGAAAAAGAATATTTGAAGTTCTTTCCTAAAAGATATGGTCGAGAAAAATTTTCAAAAAGCAAAATGCTTTTCCTTTAAGGTATTTTGGTTTTCGAAAAGCAAAATGCCTCGACTTGGCTCCAAAATCTCACCTTTAGGTTTTACATGGTACGAAAATATCATATACTAGTGTGTCTTTGATTAAGTTTTACCAGATCAACTATTTCACATAGAATTTTAATATTTGAAAGGAGAGTAAAGTACCTTGGGAAAGACTTGATCAAGGACTTGCACAGCACGTCGAGTGTTCCAGCCATAATATCCTCGCAGCACTATATCAGCCTACAATATTTTCATAATCATGAGAATAAACGCATCAAAGAAAATGAAATTATTTAATAAAGCTGAGTTAAGAAAGAAAGTGAAAGATGCATACTTTTCGGGCGTAAACATCCGACAGAATGGCGCCCCAACCGCCATTGCTGAAGCTGAGTTGGACAATGGAAGATCCGAATAGAACGAACTGAGGCCTTGCAGGTCCCACCATTTTCTTTCACCGCCAAGCTCTCTGCTTCTGTAACTCTTGTCGGCTTCTGGGTTGGGTGGCAGAGAATCGAAAGAATACTTGTTTCTGCTTTACCAATTACTATTAATACCGGGGCGGTGCAAATAGTAATTCTGATGCTGCTAGAAAAAAGGCCATTGAGAGAGTCTTCAGTACGCGTCCTTGGTGATATTGGCGCTATTCGCAAACGTCACATATGGCGAGTACATGTTTTACCTACTTGAGCAATCATGAATGCCTCGTATATCTGGTAAGTGGAAGTAATTTACCGGACTTACCAACCGTTCCTAGATATTAATGCATCCCATAACGGAAGGTGGTCATGTAGTGGTTGCTGCTCGTAGTATTGTAATATGTTCTCCGGATCACCGGCTCTCTCCAACAACTGATCTCGAGATTTCCGTTGATCCACTCAACACCCATGATTTGAGTGGGGACTATAGTCTTTAATTCTATGAATCAAGAAGCACGATCCATCCAGCTATTAATTTATAGTTCAATTCCGCGAGGGGCTATTGTCCTCTCAAGCTCTCGCCCTCTCTCCCTCTCTCTTAATAGCATTTCCCTAAGCTAACAAACCATTTTGCAAGCTGCACTCAAGTACAATTCAACAATTCAGACAAGTATACTACTAGTAAATTTATGAGCGACAGTTGGAGAAACCACCAACCAAATTTATTTATTTGCCTCCATGTAGCTCTGGAGCAAAATTGACCTCACAATAGCTTTATGAGTAATGGCCAATAGACAGGTTAGATTAGATGGTTTGACTCTCTCATTTCGAGTTGACAATGTGGCGAGTTTGTGTAGGACTATTCCTTTGATAGAGCAGCACTACGGTTCTGTGTAGAGCACAGTGTTGTACCAATCAAACCTTGCCCACGCCCGTCATTGGATGTTATCAGAATTCAGAAAAATCGTTCTTTTCATATACAATAGATCTAAAAAATTGAATTTATTCCAAATACTATAACCAAGCTCAAACGTGAGAAGGGATTATTCAAGAAATTTCCCATTTTTGTGTATCATTGAAATTAAAATCTTGAGAAACAATTTGTTTCTTTCGTTTTATTATTCCGCACTATAATAACAAGGTTTAATAACACAAATCGAGCCCCAAGCAACAGGGGAATAAATTATGGGGTATGAGGGAATCATTTTATTGATCCCTTTTTCAACCAAAAGAAAAAAAAAATGTGTCAATCCGTGCTCAAAACCTGCTCTTTTAAGGCAAAATCTCAAACCACGGAGGCAATGAATATGAGAGTCTAGTATGGACGACCAGCAGGGGACGAAATTGGTCTTCAGAATTGATTATACGTGATTCTTAATTTCACAAAGACAGAGCTTTTCGGAGTTGTAAAAGCCATAAGAATATCTGTATACTGAAAAGCCGAGCTTCCAAAAAGATTTCCTCCAACCAGATACTCAAAGAATCTAAGAAGGATTTCTTCTGTAACATCTTTGCCTCAATGACTGCCTCAGAAGAAACTCTTCCAATGATGAAGAACAACTCAGGAGAAGATCCCTGCAACTGTTGAAAGAACATTTCAACCAATGTTGTTTGACTACATTACTTGTCATCAAAATCAAGATTATTTCAATTGAAGACTACCCAACCTAAAGGTAACAACATTATTTAATCACCAATATCTGAGCACATAATTGCAACTAAAATACTAACAATATTACATAACAGTGCAATGCCAGAATTCATGTCTTTTGCTGGTAACTGTAAAACATCATGCAAAATGATAAGAAGTAAACGGCAACAAAAAGGTGGAACGATATACACTACCAGAGAATTATTTACTGCTCGTAAACAGTCATTTGTCTTCAGCATTAACAGAATCACACGTGGCAACCTCCTAAGAAGCTCTGAGATTTGAGGAAAATACTGAGATGCATACATCTGCTAAGAATAAGAAAATGCTGTCAGGCAAGTTGCCAAGGTCATCCTGTTTTACAGATCAAATGCCCACCCATAACAATAAGTAAATAGCAAGAAACAGTAATAATTTTTTGAAAGGAGATCTTTGTTGATTAGACTCCAGCAGTTTCAGAAGACCAATGCACTACTTGAGTGAAGAAGGGATATCAATGCATCACTTATAGAAAGTTATTTTCAGCGATGTGAGCAGGGATTCTGTAGCTCTATAAAAATAAATAGGAGAGAGAGCACTATCCCTTCAATGTATCACCTGTAATTCAGAACGATCACCATCAGTGCCTTGTACGACCAAATGATCAACGGCAGGGTCAATGACCCTATTCCACGGCCTCATAGTTAAAATCCCTGCAAATAGTGCATAAAGATCCTCCCCAGCACCCAATTTGACACTATTTTCTTTTATTGCTTTAGCATCAGCAAATATCAACGCCTGTAACAAATGTCAACACATCAAAAAGACAACAGTAAGTTGCCGCCAATAGAAAACCTATGTGAATCAAAAATGAAAGGAACTTGAAGGAAGCAATGACACCTTCCAAAGAGAAGCATAGTTAAATCTAGTTGGGAAGTCAAGTTCTTTATACAGACCATGGTCAAGAAGTATCAACTGTGGTTTTCTCTTTCCTGCACCGAAAAAGGGAGAATTGGAAACATGTAAATATTTATATGTAGTGATTGTTAAACCGGATCACTTTTCAAGTAACAGTGCCTGACATGAAAGGTACATGAATTAGGGTATTGTAATGTCCATGAGAGTAAGGTCAATCTCATTGTGCTTAGGTGCATATACATTAAAGTTCTATAAATGTAAGAAATCTTAAGTAGAACTATACCAAATCATACCAAATGATAATAAAATGGGCTGTTTAAGTTGTCGACACAACAATAATTGATTAGTTGTGAGAAGCCCCAGAAACAATTGAGACATTTAAGCAAATAACAAAATATTGGAATGAGATGTAAACCTTCCTGCTGACACTGTACTAATAAAGAATAAGCCACAGGGCCATTTATGCTTAAGCTTAAGTAAATTGATTCCTAATGGTTGAAACCTAAACATCTAATTGATAAAAACTAAATTTTATTTGAGAGTTTTAAACTTGTTCTGTAACAGGAACATCATAAAATCTTTAGTAAGATAAAATGCCTACTGAAATTGAAAAAATTGGACTAAATGGTTTTTGGTTTCCATCATTAGCATCCACAAATTCACATTCATGTACAAAAAGAAACAAACAATGTGCTTAAAAATCATAAACAGAAAAGGAAGTTCAAAAAATCATCTCTGCAGTCCAAGTAGTGAAGCGTTAGATCATTTGCAGAAGTTATTAGAAAGTTATTCATAAGACAATCTTAATAGAAAGAAAATCATCACCCAATATGCTCTTTCCGCCTGAAGGCAACGGGCGGACTAGCAAGTTGGCAGCATGTGGGTCACAATGCACAAACCCATGCTTAAATATCATCTCAGCAAAGGCTTGACTAACCTGTGTAGGATAAGATTAAAAGCATCAAAATTGGTTTCCCCTCTTTCAATATCAAGAAGGATATTAATCTTCACAAAGAAGGTAAATGATTCCATATTTTCCAGCTTTGATAAAAGCAGTTGGTTTAACTTTCATAATAGAAGCAACAAAAGTTTAAAGAAATCAGTAATCAACAGATAACAAAAAACAAAATGTGTGCTAAACAACACTAAGTTTACTTTCTTTAAAGAAACAAAAAAATTTTGGTAGAGAATCAGAAATAAATTACACTAAACTTGAACTAGTAGTTAACCATAAAGATATACAAAACAAAGTAGTTACAAATCCTAAAATAATAAACAAATAAAATTATCAAGATTCAATCAATTTGCAATCGATTGGATTGCTTGTAATGCAAAATTAAGTAATTCTAGTACAGGCCAATTTATTTATTAATGTTATTCTAACCAAATAAAATGTGCTTGTGTTATTGGGTGAACTTACTAATTTAGCAACTTCACTAGGTTGAATACCAAGTTTTTGAATGGTCTTCACATCATTCACTTGAGCACCATCCATAAATTCCATGGTCAACAATTTTGAAGTGCTTAAACTCCAATACACCTTTGGAGCATATATATAATTTGCAATATGAGGAGATAGCTTCCGAAAATTATCCAAAACTTTCACACTGTTCTTCGCTTCAAGCAAAAAGTCTAGCTCCTGATGCCACAAATAAACCCACCAAGCACATTTTACACCATTTTGGATAACAATAAATGGTAAAAATTGAGTGAATTTGCATATTAGAATTACAGGAGAAAGAGTCCAATCTAACTACATCCTCTGGCAGGAGTAATCAAACATAAATATAACAGAAATCTTGGAGCTAAACTTGATACAGGGAATAATAAATCGAGTTAAAATAAGCAATATCTGGTCCAAAATTAACAGCAGATACATGGAAAATAATCAAATATACATCTATTTATTTACATCTCAGTCTGGCTAACATGATGTTTTCCCAAGTGATAGCGTCAGGATTGCTTCATACATCAATTCTTTCTTGTTATCAGTTTGAAAAATATACTCATAAGCATTATATTATAAAGCATTACTACAATGGTAAACTCAAAGAGACCTAATCTAGCAGATTTTACATTGAACATACAACATACAAGAATTACTGTACAGTATATAAAATAAATGTGCAACAACTAAAGCAACTTGCCTTCGGTAAACTTTCACGCATTTCAGCAAGCAACCATCTGTGCATATGTAAGTCAAGAAAATTAAAATAAGACTAGAAGTTTAAGAGCACATAAAAACCCACTAAACATATGCATACAAAGACATGAATCCTGGCATGTATATAAGAATGAAGAGGCTCCACATATTTTACCAGTTTTTTATTCCAAAAAACACTTTAATGACAGTTTAGCATGCTAAAGGTCTAAATGTAGGTCACTTGATTCATTTATACTCTAGCACAAAATTACCTGTAATCAAAAGAAGGAAAAAACCTATGTAGTGTGTTCACAATCAGTTCCACAGTGGCATGATCTGCAGCCGCAGTATCGGTCATGTGAGTGTGCTGAACCTGAATATTGAAGAAATATTTTGGACATCTGAAAGCAATTAAGAAACATTCTAGTCCTAAATCTGCATAATTTGCATGAAAACATGTGCCCTATGTAAGTGCTATTTGAGGTAAAAGTGACAGCAACTAAAACCTTAACAGCAACTTTTTGGCCATCACGTGTACGAGCAACGTGAACTTGTGCAAGGGAAGCACTTGCTATTGGAACAGGATGAAACTCATCAAAAATCTGCACGTAAAATGGATCAAGTCAGTGCCAACTGAAGCATTAAGGCTCCACCGAAAACAAAAATCATAATAAACCAAAAAACAAAAAAAACTGTGCAAGAAACTCTTAAGCGCCAAAAATCAAAGTCAAATAGAACACAATACAGCATCAACATCGACAAATAACGCACTGACCTGTTTATATGATAACTAAATTTTAAGGATACTTGCAAAAATGACCAAAATTAGGAGGCTTTGTTGCAATTTGACCCACTTCTGAACAAATTTTATGCCATGACCCTTTGAGACTTGAACCTCTATCGGATACTATCAGACACCATCTGACTACTCGACACACCCTGTCAGACATTATTGGATAATATCGGATAGGATCATCTGACACTCGTCATATACCATCAGATAAAGTCAGACACCATCGAGTACATCCGATATCGAGCAAAGGGTCATGATCTGACAAATTTTCAGAACCAGATCTAAATTCAAACGCGCATCCGTGTTCTGATCCATATCTACAATTCTTTCTAAATTCTAATGGACTAGTAGTCCCCCCCAAAAAAAAAAAAAAAAAAAAAGCAAATCAAATNAAAAAAAAAAAAAAAAAAAAAAAAGCAAATCAAATCATTATTACATACTTTATCAGGCGTTTGTCCAAGCTCTTTCTTGAAAACTTCGCAAACTTGATCATATGAAGAAACAGGACATTTGTTCAACATAGTTTCCCTCATTATCTGAACATACTCTTGAGGTACCAAGTACTCCTGTTCATAGAAAAAAAGGGCAAAAGAATTATCAATTTCCACAAGCAGTCAAAGAATGTTATTCTGATCAAACAATTACTTAACACAACCCCAAAAACTTGATTCAAACAGAGCATGAGAGACAAAGTCCAGTGTTCAATTTTTCATCATTAAGACACAAGGAAAAGACTGAGGGAATACCAACTGCCCAATGTGTTGACCGAGCTTAATATATATCCCTCCATTTCTGAAACATAATTCTTGAAGCTTACATGCGGACCTGAGGTGAACTTCATGTTTGACCTTTGCTCTCTCAATACTTCCCTCGGGCAGTCCAAACAGAGAGTACTCATAATCTAGTGACAATATATATCCAAAATGAGTTATAAGCAGAAACACAAAGATTCAATCATTGTTGATATACTAAAATCCATAAAAAAAAAAATACCAACAAGGCATTATTCATTCTTTGAAGCGTCTGTGATCCTCTCGGAAATGATTTAAATCATACACTGCTTACACTATAGTAGCCAAAAAAAAAACAGTTTGCCTATTTCTCCAAGTCGTGAAAATGATTATAAAAGGACTCAAAGACAAGGTTTCGTGTGACCTTTCTGTATTTATAAAAATTAACAGCGATACAGCTAATCCACTCCACATATGCCTGTATGCAATCAAATTTAAGCAACAAAAGTCTAAAAGTTCTAAACTTCTAACTTCGTATTCATATACTCTATAAATTAACAAGAATAACAAAATTGAATTTCAATCCAAACTGGTCTTTTCCAACAATGCAAACATAGTGTAACAGAAAAATGAGAATACAAATTCATAACGAATTTCAATTTCCATTTTATAAACCATTATAACCCGATGCACATAAACATATAATCAAATAAACAATTTCAGATAACATTTACATTAAACACAGCTGAATTTGTTATAATATTGAGCACCAGTATCACATGAACTCGAGAGAAGCAATGTAGAGTACGTCAAATACCGAAAGCAATGGAGGCGGCGGTGACGGAGTCGCGGAAGAGGCGGATGGGGACGGCTGTGCAGAGCTTGAGCGCCGTCTCTGGATCGTCCGAGGTGGCTATAGTGGCTGCGGCAGCGCCGCTGCACAAAGCTGTGGCTACGACCGCGAGCTTGGTTCCAGTTCGCCACAGGAATCGCTTTGCCATTCTGCAACCGAGTAACAGAAAATTACTCGAGTCGAGACTGTCGAGTCTCGAGTTTAGTTAGGCCGATAATTGGAGATTACAATGTCTGGAATCCCCCGGAGTTCTTAGGACATGTATATTGGGCTCCAGATATTTGGGCTGGGCCAGCCAGTCCCCATAATGTAGATTATCTAATTGAACTCCGGATATTTGGGCGTTACTTGGTCTTCGTCTGAATTTGTGCTTCTAAGTCCTAACTGAGCCTTATCTTAATCCGTGCTTCTGAGTCATGAATCAAATGTAAATAAGAGAAACTCTAATAATTTAATTTTATTACAAAAATTAATTTAAATAGTTTATTTTGTCAATTTATAAATTAATATTAGCCACTAGTCAAATTTAACATGAACTCTTATGATGAAATAAAAAGCAAAAATTAGAAGACAAAAGAGCAGCCTAGAAAGGTCAAAAAATTCAAAGCAACATGAGGGTAAACAAATAACTTTATAGTAACATGCATACCATGTGATGATTCAAACTATCAATTTCTTAGAATGGGCTATCATATGATACAGCCTTACCCCACGACCACCACCTGGACTATGAACTCTTGTTTCAGGTTAAAATGATGTCACCGGATCTGCAAAGAGGTTGAGCCAACTGCCAATATCATGTCGTAAAAATATACGATTGTCAGTCTTCATCCAAACCAATAGTGTTAGCGTTAATAAAATATCTCAAAAGTAATAAATCTAATTGGTTTAAGATTTTAGACTACATTTGGTCGGAAAGTTGATGGGGTGTGTCACGATTTGAGTGGCTTGTCATCGACTATTTCTTTTGTTCTTTTTAACAATTGGATTGGATCGAGAGGTTCATTTAATGACTTTAGTCACCAATATGATACGTCATACAAAATCTACCATAAAAATCTAACAATATTAAATCAATCCATCGCATGACTCATCAAAAACCTAATCAGATCCACCTTTATATCTATACACTAAACTGAAAGTGCAAGTTATATTTTTAAATATATAATTAAAAATAATTTTATTTTAAAAAATTTATATATCATAATTCTCTCACTTGACAATTAGATAGTCGTCAAACTGTAACTCGATACTTTAGTTTAACAGCTTAAAGATTATAACATGAAAACTCTTTACAAGGGATAATTTTTTAAATTCCACTTTAAAAATAAGGTTATTTTTTTAATTTTCTATAATTCCTTTTCATTACAGTATCAAAGCATTAATCAAGCAACTTCTTCGATAAGGTTATAGACAAGTGTGGCCCATCAGAATATTAAATCAAAACATCTTCCCATCGCAATCTACTGTTCTGATATCTGCGCGTGTAGCCCGCGTTTGTACTTTCTCTTCCCTAACAAGTTAGGGGGCCACAGCAAAATGCTTCATCATCTTCTGCAAAAGACAAATATCGTACATTTCGTTTTCTTGCAATAATCTGTTTTCGTTTTTTTGTTTTGATGAGAGCCAATTGTCCCTTGCATGCTAAATCGTCTTTATTTTCTCGTCGCATTAGAAATTAGAATCCGCTACGTTATTTCTTACGTTTATTTTTTATTTTTTAGTTTTGTTAATTATAGTATTTTAGGATGGTTTCTTAATCGTGTTATAATGCCAAAATTAACGAATATTTTTAATCATTACTGGTTATTTTGCCATTGAAGTGAAAAGATGTGTTTTATAAGCCAAAATTTATTTCTTAACAATTAAGGGAATATCTGAAATCACATGAAATTGTTTTTATTAGCAGTCAATTCGGATATCTGTTTTCAGGGAAGCCAGTGTTGACATGTTCCTTACCAAACAATAATCAAGAAGGGTTTGGTTGTAATTTGAAAACAAATTTGACAGGATTAACCCCCCATTAAATTTATAAGAAAATATCAACATCCTACTTAATCAAAAGTAACACATAACTCTCAAAAAACTTAATTAATTATATTTAACGGTACTATAATAAAAATTTAGAAAAAATATATAAATATCCCTCTAATATATCAAAAAATAAAAATTTATCGTTTTAATTATAAAGTAATATAAAGATCTGAGTTTTTATTACCTATGAAACCAATTAACATTACGAGAACATTATCGAGATTTTATTTAATTAAATAATATAAAATATTTATAAATTAATAAAAATATATTTTACTTACTAAAATTATTTAGTTTTTACTATATAATTTACTTATTTAATTTATTAAAATTATTTAGTAAATAAAATATATTTTTATTCTCTAAATTTATTAAAATTATTTAGTTTTTATGAAATAGTTTTAGAGTTTTGTGGGGTTGAAAGAAAAATAAAAGAGAGTAAAGAAGAAGTTGAATGATAATAATAATAAATTGAAAGAAGCGTCATGTATGATATCTGATCTTGGAATATTTCTAGAATTTGAAGAGTATGAATGTGACATGAACTCTGAGGTCTTAGCCCGTAACCCCGGCAAAAGGCGGCTTCCAGAACACGCATGGGCATGGCTCTACACACATGTAATACTATTAGATTGCTTTTGACTACGTCTGCGTGGTGAGGAAGGAAATCATTTACACATAGAAGAAACCAAAAATATTGATTTTGACTGTAATTTAAATAATGCCTGCTTAATTGACAACTCCACTCAAATTAAATACTAAATAATTATTCATTAAGACAAGGATGTTGTAATTATTTGGATTTTATATATATCTCCAGCGATGATATAATTTAAGAAGTTGAATTAAAAAATAATGAAAAATTAATAATTTTATCTGTCTAACTCAACAATTGCCGTATGATTTCATTAATTTTAATATGTTGACCTATTAATTCATGATGGGTCAACGAGTTACTCAAAGATAATAAACTGTTATTCCGTCATGGTGTTTTAACAGGTCGATATGAATAGACCCATTAGTTAATGATTTAGTTAAATAAATAAAAAAATTTAAAAATTTAATTATTTTTAGTATATTCGTAAATTCCTGCGTTTGTCCACTATTAGACTCTTCTAAATGCATAGACTTGTATGAAGAAATGCTTTAGTTGTTAATAAATGTAAAAGGAAACGTACGCTACAATTTTCTTAAA
>JANKKB010028408.1:0-11048 GCA_026225775.1 Bursera palmeri | reverse complement strand
GAGTGGTCCTTATTGATGGTCAAGATCAGTGATAAAGGCCAGTCTGTCTACTGAGAAAATTGAGTTGACTCAGAGGTTGAAAGTTTTAAGCACCCAAAAAGAAAACGTGACCGGATTTGAGTTATGTTGTCATGTATGAGTGTATGTTTATGTATGTCTGTGTGTGTTTGGCAGTTTATTTGGCTGTAGACTCTTTCAAATGTAAAATTAGTTGTTGAGAGTACTTACAAATTGGCTCATAGCCTCATACCAGATGAGAATAGAAATTCTTGTTAGACCAGATGATTTTGTGTGTGTTGAGTAATTTGTAATTTTTTCTAGCATAAATGTATACTTGTTTACAATGAATGATAGGTGAGTTAGAGAACTAAGGTTATCATCTTATACAGTTGTTAATTTTGATAATCGTGGATTTATTTCAGGTGGTCTTGGATGAAGCAATTTTAAAACTTAATCCTGATTTCTTCTGGTTGGGTGGAGGAGAGGTTGATCTGAAGTTGGGGATCAAGACATCTGATTTTATTAAATTTGTTAACCCCTTCATTGTTAGTTGTAATTGAATTAATATCAAACAAAAGCTCCTACTCCAGAGAGACGAAGGTTTTGCATTTTAGTAGAGCAGAAAATTTCATTTTACATATCCAATCGATTGTCTCTTCTCTCTCTTCCTTTCGCTCTTTTTGGCCAAAGCAGAGCAGGTATGGGTGGGGGAAGAAGAGGGGTTAAAATTCATTTGAAGTTTCTAGCTTGTATCTTTTTAGTTGATTGCAGCCGACAATAGCTGGAAAAGATAATTATCAACAATTCGTATCTTTGGTGGAGAAAGTACAAATTCAGGCAATGGTCTATTGAGTTAAAAGACTTTTGAGGAGGATCTATTTCATATTGCTTCTTTAGTTCTTTTCCAATGAAAGCCTTGCAAACATTTTTTTTTTTACTGTAATCAAACCCTTCTGAGCTAGAAGTTTTAACGAATTACCCTTACAGAAATCGAAGCTGCTTGCAATTTACTGGGCATATCAACTAGCTTTTAGCAGTTGTTTTTAGTAAGGCCCCATTTATTACAATTGATGATAAGGCTCTCGGCCTGTAATCTTTCAATGGCAAACACGCCTTGCGCTTTCTGCTTCAAATGAACTGCTATATGGTTGATTAAAAAACCAGGGCGGCATTATTTTATTGGCAGCCAAATCGAGCAATCACATATCTTAATTTTGAAAACAAAAAAACAAATTCATAAATAAATATATATTTATCCCAACAAAAGTTGAAACAAATCAAATTCTGAATTTGAAGACCCTAAAAAACACTTTTGGGACCACTATCAGCATAGCTCATGTTATAGGTTTTCTCGTGGTTAATGAAAATCTCAAATGAGGAATTTGCTGCACTTGCGTAGGTATCAATTGAGCAACATCAACTGAAAGTAGAGAAACTAACAGTAATAGTACCTACCATTGTCTACAAAACCTTATCATGTGTGTCTCCTTGTAATGACAATCTCATTAATATGGAAACATAAATACAAACCGTGTTAGACTTAGGGGCCATCATGCATTCATTAACCTCATTCTTACAAGCTGTCTCTGATCTTTTGCAATAATTGGACAATTGAAGTAATTCACATGGACAGTTGATATTTGGACAACTGATTTTAGGATTGCCAACAGAAAGGCATATAGTCTTCTAGATAGTAGACATAACCACCTGGTAAACATTGGAATTGTTATTCTAGTTATTGACAAAAACGACTTGTAGGCTCATAGTAGAGCTAAGTTTAACATTTGAAGACCCTTGAATATGGCCCTTACGTTCCCATGCCTTGACACTCCCTTGAAATATCATCTGCTATGACACAAGAAAATCTTCTATTTTCTTTCTTTATTTTTTTTTTTTTGAAAGTACTACAAACAAGTGGGATATTAATTCATATAATCAATCATCTAGGGTTTTTCATTGTGGATTGGTGGTTTACGGTGAGGTTGAGCATAATCCATTACTACCACATCCTCCACAACGTCAGTCTCCTTGGTATCTACAGCTTCATCTGTGTCATCTGCTGAAGATTCTAGCATCGACCGTGCTTGGTTCTTCTGCAGTCCATGAACAAGCAAAAAATTTTTGCCATGTTAAATCTTTCACTCGTACATGTGGATTTCCATGCAAAATCATGCAATCTAATTACCATTGATCAATAACTTGTTTTTTTATCCCTCACTAGCATATCATCAATATTGCTAGATATGTAGGGCACTTTTGAGTGTCGGTCACCTCTACACCCAACACAAACAGACCGATAACCATTAACATTAATCTGAACATCTATAAGTGCATGAGTACATATTTAGTTACCTCTGCTTTAGCCAATCCCTGCAAATCGTCTGGAGAATGGACGATAGTGTTTCCTGCACATATACAATTCAAACATCATTAACTTTAATAATGCAACGCTAATCGGAGAAGTTGCTGAATATTTAGTTACCTATAATTATACTATAAATATTCGTATATGTGAGTGTCCACAAAGTAAGACAATAACAAGAAAGCAATATTATTTTACGAAGAATAAGGTAAGTAACCTGAAGTTGCACCTTCTGAGGCTTCTTCCTTCAAGAAAGCCTTTGCTTGATCCTCCTTCACGGTCTTTTCACCGTCCAGATTCTCATGGATTTTTCTTTCATTGTTCCCGACTTGTATTTCTTCTGGTGTTTGGAGGTCCTTGAAGAATAAATTCCCTTGAAATGGAGTCTTATGGGGTTCAGCTTTATGAACATCCTACACCAAACCATGAAAATTAGACCCTAACATACTCAGATGCATAAGATTAACAAGTAATAATATTGACGACTATATGCAATAAATTTATTTTCTATTTTCAGTGGTTAATTAATTGACCTTGGTGAACGAATGACATTGTTTTCCGGTTTCCTCTACAATAATGCTTAGATAACGAGCATTGCATGCATGCACGGAAACACATAAAAGGAGGAGGAGAGTGAGGGAAGACATGATGATGAGAGCTTATAATTCTCAGAGGTTATCAGGTAGAATAACTGTGAGATTCTGTGCAAGTTCAGTGTTGGGTTTCCAAGTATTTGTACTGATAGAAGCACAGAAGGGCATTAAATGCAGGTTTTGAATGAGATGAAAAACGTTCTTTAAGAGAACATGGCGGTGTTTGTGTGATAAACCTTGAAAACAAATTTGAAGATATTGAGGGCCTTCTCTGTTCCCTGCTTTTTTAATCAATTGGGGGACCCAGAATTAGAACGAGACATTACAAAGCTTCGTTGGGCACATATGCATGGAACCATGGATGTATATGAATCGCAGAGACATAGAGATCGTTATTTCAGTCAAAACATGTAATGTAGTAATCGGTAAACATTCATGAACATTTCTGCATCTTGTAAAATCAAAGTAAACGAGGTCCTACCCATGTGTTTAGTCTGAGGAACTCCATTCCTTGTCCTTGTGCTTGTGCTTGTGCTAGTGCATATATAATATCTACTACTGCAAGATTTGCTCTTTGTAATTATTCAAACTTTCACATTTTCATCAATCAAGTGGGCATATATGGGGAGAATGGTAGATATGCGTTGGAGATTCCTTATCAAACTGGTGAATTAAAAAAATTATTAAACGGTGTGGTGACTAGTGGCTGATATGATACTCGTAAACAAACATGCATGCCCTACCATTCTCCCAATTAATAGAAGAAGCAAAAGGTATTTAATGACACTTCATAATCGATCCTAAACAGGTCTTGGTGTAAGTTCATCACTCTTTAAAATATCAGGATTGAGTATTTGTTTTTTGTTTTTCCAATAATATTTGTTTTAGAAGTTCACCCTTCTCTCTGATGAAATTTAGTTCAGCTACGTTAATACTTACATAGAACATTTTGTTCACTGCACTCTCATATAATATAATTTCAAAGCTGTGTGTGAGTTTGTAACCCTGATGTGGAAGGTCAATTGAACAAGGAGATAATTCAAGACTACTCTGTTCATGCCAGCAAGCTAATCAGAGAAACCGATACATATAGATAGGTATAGGTTAAGATTCAAGATTGTGATGATTTTCAACTTCATAATTGAGCTATACTAACCTTGAGCAATTCCAAGTTTACCAATCTTTGTTGATGTTTTCAGTGAATTGACAGAACATAGCTAGCTTATAGTATTCAATTCAATCTAATCAACTAGAACAAGAAATTACAAACCAGAAAATCATATAAGAAACCCTAAGTTATCATATGCTCCACTAAATGTAAAAGATAGGGAACTCTTCTTTGCTCAAAAATAGGGAAAAATAAATGCAGTTAATTACATGATAGATCAACCAAGTGGTCCAAGTCCTTTGAGCTCTGACTCTGAGAGCACCCATCTAACAACTTCCGTAAACTTAAAATGGAAAAATTTAACAATCTGAATTCCATGCCAATAAAACTGATTGTTCCTATGATACACAAAATCTTGTGAATTGTAGCACAGAAGAGAGGAGATTAAAAGCAATGGGACCAAGATCAACAATGGAGTGGGAGCCAGAGGCGGAAGATGAGGAGACAATTGTGCATGGCCAAACCATCACTTGCATCTTCTCTTTGGGACACAGAAGCATCATCTTACCCCCACCACCATGGATTCCAAGTGGCATGTTATCCATGTGCTATTCACATAGTGTACAATGCCATGTCAACGCCAGGGTCCAGCAGGCGAGGCAAGTATCCTCCGAGTCGACTGTGTCCTTCATTTCACTGATTGAGTGCTAGTTTGATGACTGATGCAGGGCAGGCATCAATTTGAGTTGGAGCAATTAGCGAGAAACATGGTCCTTACCAACTCTAAGACATGTGGACGTTTAATTCACACGCAAAAATCCTCCTGCAATTAAGGGGATACACACAATTGACAATTCCAAGAATTCATGCAATCTTCACAATATATTTCTTACCAATTATGATTGTTAAGTGATGGTGCTATGATATAATGATATAATGAATAATGTAATAGCATAATTTGAGATTGAGATTTAAGATGTATAATATTTCTCTTTGTTTCTACGGTATCACTTCTCCCAAGATGAAATAAGGTTCTTTCATATTCGTAGCAATTAGCAACTTTTATCTGTTTAAATCAAGTTAAAAGATGTGTTATATTACATTAGGCAACAAAAATATTTACCCTAACTTATAGTAAATAAAAATATATTCATCCCAATTTTTATCCTAAATTTTGTATCTCGTATTTAATTAATAATTGTCAAGTAGATGATTTAATGATAAAATGGATGATATGATCATTTTAATTTCAAATTACGTGATTTGGATTCATGATTTTGAAATAAAATTTTGGAAAATATATTACTGCTCTACATTAATTAATCTTAAACTCATGTGATTGATGAAATGTGATATGTTTCTTCTATTGATGAAAACACATAATTGATGTGATCAAGTTTTGTTAACTTCTACTTATTATCCCATCCCGATAGTCATCAAGTAAAATATGTGAATTACATTTTTTTTTAATCTTCTAATAATTATTTTTCACTTTCTTCTAATCATTTTTGCTCACTCTCCTCCTCCAAGTATCTCACCTAAGGAGATAAAGAGATTTTGAATCATAATGATCATATCCGCTAACAATGATATACTATTAAAAAGAATAATAATACAATATAAAATTTATATGTAAAGTGATATGGCATCAAATAAGTGGTAAGATGAATATAAAAAAAATTAAATAATAAATATTAATAAATAATATGATATAAAATAATTAATATTACATCATTTTATATATAAATTTTATATATGTAATATTGCTACTCAAAAAATAATATAAAAGCAAAACATACACCTTTTGCTCTCTTGACCAGGGGAAGAGCCAGGATTCGAAAGTTGGAGGGGGTAAATACATAGACACCCCCGAGGGTTAGTCTAAGTAATAAACTTACCCCTGTTATTCATAAAGTAACATAAAAACCCTCATTTTGATATTTTAAGTAACATTAAGACTCCTATTTTTATATATAAAGACCTCCGTGTTTTCTAATAATAGAGGTGTTTATGTTACTTTATGAATAACATGAGTGAGACTGTTACTTAGGCTAAACCTTGGAGGTGTCTATGTATTTACCCCAAGTTGGAGGGTAGGGAATAAAAATTAAGAAGGGAGGTTCGAAGAAAGAAGTAACTAAAAGAGGCCCAGTTGAGACACATAAACATTTGGACTAAAAGAAATTAAAAAATTTTTTAGGTGTATTTAAGAGATTTTGTGTAGGTTGACACGACTTCCCCAGATTATAAGGTAGCTCTGTCCCTCCTCCTCAATCTCCTCTCGGGCTAATAGAGAAGCTAGAATTGTCTATCCTCACTGATCACACTCAATGTAAGCAAATGAGTTTGAATTGGATTGATCCGAATTAGTTTCGAGAATTATCGAGCGAATGAATTCACTCACAAACAAATGAATTTGCCTTCGGTCAATCCAGCAAGCCTTCTAATCCAAATTTATTTTCGAGAATTATTGAGCGAATGAATTTCATAGATCAAAGTTGAGATAATTTGAATTGAAATTGAATTTCAATTCTAGAGTAAATTCACACAAATTCTACGACAAAAGAATGCTTGGAATCTTTACCCAACAAATAATCCCCTAAGAAGAGTAAGTGGGATGCGCATCAGTAAAAGGTTTAGGTGAGTCCCATTTTCTTCCCATTGACTTGTTCACAAAGTACAAATTTGATGCATTGCTTGGCTTCTTGTCCAAGTTACAGATTATACGTGTACTACATATACGTATACGCAAGACCCAATATTATATTCAATCTTACGGGGTCAGCCAAAAAGAAGCCTTTAGCAGCAAGAATGACACAAATGTCTCCATGGCAAGCAATTATTAAAATAACGAGAGCAAGCAGGAAGCTTGGCAAGTATCAGGTTTTTAGAGCTGCTTATATACAACAGATAACTACTGTACATAATATCACTTGCAAGAGTCTTCATAAAATATATATAATATGCACGATAAAGAAATAGTCAACAGAACGCAAGGAGCCAATTACGACGAAATGAAATTTGGTCACACAAAGTAACCATGCAATGCTCCAATAATCACAGGCTACGGCTGGAACTCAGCACCCGAATGTGTTCTCCCCACTGTATGTAACATAAAGAAATCCATCTTCATCCTTTTTCTCTTCATATATTGCAGACATAATTGCACCTACGAACCAAACAAAAGAATCATGGTGAACCATCTTCAATCAGAAGCCTGAGTGGGGTATCAAACTGTCTAATAGTAAGAAAATAGTTTGCAAATTTACCTGTAGGTGGAAGCACATTATCCACAAATATAAATATTGCCTTCTCTGCACTCAATTTGATCCTTTTGCGGATGACATACACAAATTGTCCTACAGTCAAGTCGGCTGGAACAAGATATCTGTAATTTCAATATTTAAATAAAGGAGAAACCCCGTTAGTGTGGCAGATCCCACAAGCAGCAGCTTCGTTTAGTCCTTACAGATACTTAAAATACCATCTCACATCAATCATATTGACTGACATCGATTACACATAAAATGACAGCAAAATCTACGATTGCCTTTCAAAGAAATTTAAGCAAAGTAGAGGAAGCAAATAGATGTACTCATCAAGTTAAAGGATGAGGTGAGTCAGGGCAGGAGAGCACTTAATTAGGATCTCATTTACAAGGAAAAATGATAAAACCTAGATGCTCTAACAGCTAATAGTTTGTTTATAGTTTGCTCCAGATATGATAACAATGATGGCTAAGATAATGATAAACAAAAAGCAAGAGGCTGTCATAGTTTGGAGGCTGACCCATATGACACAGCCACTTGACTAGTTATTGTAAATAACATGGACTGGTAAGAGAGTGCTACATACAATTGATGAGATTATTACAAACTGTTGTTACAGAAACATGTAGCATAAGTACCTGAAAAAGAAATATTTATTGCATCACCACACTTTTTTTTCCTCGCCTTATTGTGACATGAAATTAAAAATATTGACTTGAAACTGTTGGAGTTGAGCTATTGCTATTTCGTTTCCTAAAACTTTGTGATATGTCATCATAACCACAAAGCTGGATGGAATTTGTGGCCATTTATATATTTGTTTGTAACCTCATTCAACAGAGATAAAACAGGGAGGCGGGTTTGAGGATTTAAGAGGATTATTCCCTTCTTTCAATCCGTGTTCAGGACATTTATCTATTCTCTTAACATTTAAGTCAGATGAATTTTCATTTGTAATAATTAAACGAATTGATGAAGATCGTAATAAGAAAAAAAAAAAAAAAACGAAACAGTATCCAGAGTCGATAGTATGAACTATACTCACNAAAAAAAAAAAAAAAAACGAAACAGTATCCAGAGTCGATAGTAGGAACTATACTCACTTCTTCTTATCTATATTAGGTATATCGCTTCTTTCTGCCTTCTCCACGATAACCTTAAAATCACACACGTAGAGTTCAAAGACAAGTCAGTTTGAAAACCAAGAAAGAAATAAGAATTCGTACATGGAGCATTCAGTTTATGCAACAATCGCAGACAGTAACTTGATAGATTCAACTTTCTAAGTAAACAAAGTCATCCTTGATTGAGCATGCGTAACTATGAACATTCAGCCAGAAACAAGCAGACAACTGGTCTCATGTGAACACCACTCAGCACACACTACATGCACTAGAAAATAAAATTAAAAATGGAGAAAAGAAAAAAAATTAAAAAAGAAAAAAAAAGAAATTAGCTATAAGAATCAAATTCAGAGACATGTAACAAGTAAATTACAGGAATTAATACACTAAAATGGTATCAGCATTGTTCTAAAACAAAATAAATACACAAGCAGTAGTAGCTGATTATCTGGCAAAAGCTCTTTGGGTTCTTGAGCAGCAACTTATAGGAAAGTTCACCTAGTTTGGACGTAACAGCCAGCCAGCAGTATTCAAGACTTATACCCAATATCAAACTAAACCAGTTCAATCACAAGCAAGACCCATAAACACAATACACAAAGAGCAACTGGCTAGAGATATTCGATAGCTAGGCCAAAAAATCTCACCGGAATCCTATCTGGATATTTCTCTCTGATCCTTGCAGCCTCCGCACGTCTCTTCTCTGTAAAGAAAGGAAACCAACATACTTCTGTAAATTCAATATGTTCAATGAAACACGGCTACTACACAATTCAAACACAAACTAAATAATAACAATGGATAATGCTTAATTGCTTACCAAGATCATGCTCTTGCTTGAAGTAACTTCTTGCCATACCTCCTGAAGTTTTCAACCAAAATTAGCTAAGGCCTTTCTCTTTGTTTACACATCAAACAACAGATAACAAGTCTATTACACAATTATCACAACTATCTCCATCCCCAGGAAAGTATTGAACTTTAACAGAATCATCAAAGAAGAAGATTGCTTTGACCAATTTACTCATCCAAGCCAATCAAAGGACTACTTTTACTTTTGATCATTGTACAAAACCTAAATAACAACTAATTAAAATCCTAAAAATCTTACTCAACATCAAGAACGCATAAAGTTTGAGACAAAAAAAAAAAAGGAAAATTTTATGAAACTAACCGCTTGATCAAGCAGATTACGAAATTATCGATTAAATTAGAGAAAACAAAAATCGAAGTTAAAGAAAACCAAAGAAAGTGAGAGGATCGAAAGGGAAAACCTTGTGAAGACGAGAAAGAAAAGTCGAGAGCTTTTTTGATCAAAACTCTTGAAGCTTGTGGTTGGTTACGGATAAAATAATGAAAGATGACCTGGCTGCTTTGTCTACGTATTTATACTTTTTCAATCTCTCCAATCCACTCTAGGCCTAGGACTTCCTCAATAAATAGTATTGTTTTGTCTAAATTATATTTGATTAAGTCTAAAAAATATTTATCTAACCCCATTAAATATGAATTTTTAACTATTTAATTGAAATAAATAATTATATAAGAATCTAAATTGATTTTTAAATTGATACCAACTCAGCAATATTTAGTAATAAATATAATAATATCATATTTAAGATATAAATTTTGTATCCACCGTTTTATTGTGTTATAAATATAATATATAAAAAATTTAAAACAAGTTTATAAAATGGACGGCTAAGATTTGTCTATGTGGCGAGACCTGTTTGCTAGGACCACAGTTTGGGTATGAAGACATACACAGAATTGGGTTCACACAAGACGCGGATAACGAGAATATGCCCGGATACCCTTGTTTGCTTTTGGCCCTACCCTATCCTTTTTGCTGTTTACGATTTTGTTTATAAGTGATTCGTTTCTTTCAATTGCTAATTTTTTATGATATAATGCTTGATTTGCAATCTATATTATAAGCTTTTTAAGTAGAAATGAAGAAAACCTTAAAGAGATTGTTTGGGTTGAAGCTAATGTTGCTTTTGATATGAACAATGTGTAGATATTTCTAAATTCTAAAACAAATCAGAGACAAAGTCCAATGCTCTAATACAAGACTAGAAGGGAACAGCAAAGCAGTTGGGCAGCTTTGTGTCCCAACTCAAGGCAGTCTACCGGCAGGTTTCATTGTCTCATTGGGCCTGGGGTTACCTTAATTTTGGGTAATAAGTGGACTGGCCCAACATCATAATTTCACCCCAAACTCCCCAACCAAGCCATTGAACCTAAGCCCAATCCCTCTGTAGGGTCAGCGACGAAAACCCAAGTCATCATGTAGGGCAGACTTGTACCATTTGCCATTAAAATTACCTTGTTATGGCCAAGCTCAAACTTTGGGTATGTTTGATTATAAATTTTGCACTTTTATTTTTTAAATGATTTGAAAATATATAATTAGTATTGAAATTTTAAAATGATATATAGTTAATATTAAAATATATTGAGAAATATATGTTTTTCAAAAAAAAAAAAATTAAAAACAAAAACTAATAAAAATAAACTTTATCTTTTATTATTTATTATTTTTGGTAATTATAAATAAAATTCAAGAAAATCTTTCGTATTTTTGTTGTA
>JANKKB010028407.1:0-14528 GCA_026225775.1 Bursera palmeri | reverse complement strand
TGTCTCATGGATATTTAACACCATTGAACCCACACTTCGATCAACCATATCCTACTTGGAAAATGTGAAAGATCTTTGGAAAGAAATTAAGCAGCGATTTTCTATTTTCTGTCGAGAATGAACCGCGAGTGCAACAAACTATATAGCTACTCTACTTAGGTTATACGCTTAAAAAATCTTCAATTCTAGAAGTCGAAGTTCCTCAGTCATCCTAGTTGACCAAAATCTACGTACGTAGACTAGACTTTGAAAGTGAAAATTTTATGTTATTTCCTTGGAATAATTATTTTAGAAATTTATACTATTAAGATATGTGCATATTTATATACTCTTTTGCTAGGGTTGAGTTATTAATATGTTGAGAAGTAGTCATCCCGTCTAAATTATTTGTAAACTTTGTTTTTTTTCAAAAGTTCTGAATAATTTTTTAAGATATCCAAAATTTAATATTGAAAAAGACTCAACCCGGAAACATGGGCTATAAACCCGGGCCACATACTTACAGGCCGAGCCCAACGCACAGCATCAAAAGTCCACGTCCACGGCCTCCGTGTTCTCCTTCAGGCTCCGCTCCAACCGACGACGAGAATGTACCACCATGGTTCCCGTTCTCCTTCTCCCACCACTACTCCGCTCTCGTCCCCCACCTCCTCCCTCTCCCTGACCCAGACCATCAACGGCTCCCACCACTTCATCATCCAAGGCTACTCCCTCTCCAAGGGAAGCGGCATCGGCAAGCACATGGCCGGAGACAACTTCACCGTCGGCGACTACCAGTGGGCTATCTACTTCTACCCAGATGGTAAAATCCCCGAAGACAATTCCGCCTACGTCTCCGTTTTCATCGCCCTTGCCAGCGAAGGTACCGACGTCAGAGCCCTCTTTGAGCTTACCCTCGTTGATCAGAGCGGTGAAGGTAAACAAAAAGTGCATTACCATTTCGATCGTTCCTTGCAGAGTGGGCCCTGCACGCTCAAGTATCGCGGCAGCATGTGGTGAGTTTTCTTTTTCCTCTTTTACCTGCCCTGTCGCTTGTTTTCTTCTTGTTCAATTTAAAGAATTTTTTAGTAGAATTTTCTTGTTAAAATTAGAGATTTTTTATAGTAGAATTTGTGAATTTGGTATTGGTTTATGGAATAGTTTGGATATGTTGTAGGTTTTGAGGTTAAATTGTTGATTGTTTTTGTGTTTCAGGGGCTACAAGCGTTTCTTTAGATAGGCAATGCTCGAATCTTTGGATTTTCTTAAGGATGATTGTTTGAAAATTAATTGTACAGCTAGTGTCGTGGTTTTGGCTGTAGGGTGCTCCAGATTGCAGTCTGTAAAGGTTACTGAGTCTGATATTGGGGATCATTTTGGTATGTTGTTGGAGAACGAGGAAGCTTCGGATGTTACTTTTAAAGTCGGTGGGGAAGAAGTTTCATGCTCACAAGTTGGTGTTGGCTGCTTGGTCTCCTGTATTGAAAGTGAATTTTTGGATGCAATGGAGGAAGATAATCCCGTCACAGTTATTAAGGATATGGAACCGAAGGTTTTTAAGGTAGTAAAATGGCTTTCTTAGCTTTAAAGTGTGCAATTGAGTTATCTGTGTTTGTTTCGCTAGTTAAATGCTGTATGTGTATTGGGCAGGCTTTGGTGCACTTTATATACAAAGATACTCTTATGGAGGATGGAGAGTCCTCAATATCCAGTGCATCTGGCGTGGCAGCCGTAACGAATACATTGGTAGCAAAATTGTTAGTTACAGCTGAAAATTTTGCCTTGCCGAGGCTTAGACTGATGTGTGAGTCTGTGCTCTGCAAGGCTATATCTGTGAATACAGTTTCCCATCTCCTAGCCCTCGCTGATTGTTATTCTGCTACTAAGCTGAAAGCTGTTTGCCTAAAAAATTTGGTGCTGAAAACCTCAATGGTATGTTTTCAGTTTAGTTATTCATTTTTAGGATTTCTTTTTCATTATATTAACAATTTATACAGTTCTGGCATGTGGAGCGCAAAGTATAATTGTGTGCCATCAACTGTTTGCACATTATTTTATTACCTCCTTAGAAACACCACCCCATATAAAGCACCAAACTTGCATGGGAGACCGGAAGCCTCATTTTTCTTCCTATAGCTTGTGATTTTTCTTTGGTTAGATACAAGAAAAGTTGCCCAAACGATCAAGTCTTCTTTCTCTTTCATTGTCTCTCAACTCATTAATATAAGTATTATCCACTGGAGTCGAAAGAGCTAAAAAATCTTGGATTTCCTATTGTTCATGTTCATCATAAAACTGAAGTTCCAATTTCATTCCAAGGGACCAAAAGCTTGACCTAGACACTTGATGGAGATGTTATTATCACATGACATTTTTATAATTAGCAAACAATTCAATCAAGAAATTTCTCCAAGGAATACGACCTCTGAAACTGAACTCTCTCTCCATTTCCCACCTCCAACTTTTTATAAGTAGAAAAGAAGGATAGCCTTAGAAAATAGATTTCCAGTGGCTTTGATTAGAACCATTGATCACTATCTTTGAGTCTCAGTCACTGTTTCAGAGACCCTATCTACTCTTGTTTACGAAATGCTGTAAAGAGTTTATTTTAAAAGGGATTTCCAGTTCCACTTTCCTAATATATCCCAGTTTGCTTCGCAGACTTCCGATTCCAACATATCCTTTCTCCCAAGATCTTGTACAAACTCTCACTTCACCGACTGAAAGCCCTTGCCTTATTTTGTAACCTTTCCATGGAAATTAAATCATCAATATATCAATCCTTCTAGCTACCTTCTGACGAATTCTTAAAAGTGATATGAAATAAAATAGTATTCTGGATTGAGACTAATTGGATTAAAGTGAGTCTATCCTCATGCAGTAAGAAGGCTCTGTAATAAACTTTTGTGTCTTTTGTGTATCTTTTCTGTAATGGCTTCCAAAGGAGATTTTGGATTCCCACCTACAGATAACTACATATATAGGAGGCCAACTCCCATTGCTGAATTGGTGTTCCTAGCTAAGGCAATTGCTTTACTTTCATATGAATCTACGCCCACAATTAAGCTATGGGGCACTTGAGGCCTGCATTGGAATATAGTATAATCTGCAAATTGTTAGTTTGATACAGTGCTTTCTTCCTACCAATTGAAATTCCTTAAATTAGGTTAGTGCTTATTGCATTATCCGCCAATCTAGTCAGTATTTGAAGAGAAAGGAAATAGCATAGTATCCCCAAAAATTCCAAAATTGCCTGTGGGACACCTTGATATGAATTTAGAAATTCATCGATCTCAGGCGGCGTTCAATCTATTTCCTTATCTAGTAGCAAAACTTTCTTCTTATGGGATTAAATTGAGGAAGCCCCAGTCAACCTATCATTTGACTTTTCAGAATCGATTTTAACACTAACTTTGTTTTATTTTTCCTAGATTCTTCTAATATTCATAGGAATTTAGGAAATTTAAGTTAGGGCCTGAGAAAACCGAGGAGACTGTCCTTGGTGACTTGGTGTGGAATAGAAAACCTACTTTGTGCATCAACATTCGAATGTTTTCTGTCGTATGTTGAACCAATAACAGACGTTTGATGGCAACAAACTGAGGCTTGTATCATGTGTTGTAATATACATTCATTGTCATCTTGGCATTTTAAATTTGCTTTTCACTGGTTGTCTGTTCTGGAACAGTTTCTCTTTGTTATGAAAATTACTTTTATGTTTAATTATAAATATTAAGAGAAGGACCTAGAAATAGTTTTTAATATGATTTAGAAATTGTAATTGATAGGATTTTGAACACCCCTAATTAAAACATGCTATGAGGGGATCATTTATTTCATCAGAATATGTTCTATACAAATTATAACATTTTATGGAATTAAATGTATCATTTAATGATTAAAATTAAATTTCTGAGATATAAAGCTAATGAAAATGTAGAATAGTATATGTTAATTGTTAAAAAGTAATTATAATCATTTACAGTATATTAATTTAATTGTCCAAAACTTATGACACAATTTCTACAAAATCAAAGAAGCCATTGATCCTAACTACATGGAAATGATAATTTCTTCTTCACCGGTAATCTGGCGGGATTAGTTTCCTAGTTTTGTTTCATTCTTTCACATGTTTTCTTTCAGTTTTTATTGTGATTCTCAAGTTAGGATGAACTAATTTATTTTGTGTTTTAAGGCTGTGATGTAGTCTAGGCTTAATGGATTGAATTATTCAGTTATAATATTAAATTTTCTTGATTTAATATGAATATTGGATTGTCATTCTTACTGCTTTTATACATCTGATTAATGTATGAATGATTTTATTTATTGTATTAGAATCGGTAGAGAGATTTAGTAAAGTAGTTGACCTATGATTCAATGGACAATAGGGATATTAGTATGGGTTATTAATGTATTTGGGGATCCTTCAACTGAGATTAGGGATAATTAGGATAGGTACTTGAGTAAAGTTTATCTGATCTTGGGAGAGACTAATAAATAACCATAGGGATTCTTGCTTTCAGATTTAGTTTTGAAATTTTATAAGTTCAAATTTTTTGATGTCAATCTAGATGGGTTACGGTGAAATCATACGCTTATCATCTTCTTCATCATTCAAATTATTTTTTGTGTTGATCTGATTTTATTTTGTTTTCTAGATAGGTTAGAGTCCGATTCATATTTTCAAGTATCTAAATAGTATAAAGTTCGACAATCTTTAGTGCTCAATTAGTTAGTCCTTGAGGGAACGATACTTGTGCGATTCTATATTCTTACAGAAATTACACAACACACTCCACTCCATTCCCACTTTATATTTTCAATTCAACTACCATATATACTTCTTGGTAGCTCGTAGCTCCACCATTTGAATTTCACGTCCTTTAATGCATGAAATTTTTGGGAATTGAGTTTCGAGATACATGCATTTTAAACACAAAAAAAAAAAAAAAAAAAAAAAAAAAAAAAAATNCATTTTAAAAAAAAAAAAAAAAAAAAAAAAAAAAAAAAAAAAAAAATTAAACATATAATCATTCAAATTTCACATAATACTATTAAATGTCATATTATTTTTATTTATCTTATATTTTTATCCTTCGTTAAATCATATGAGTATGATTAAATTATATGTATAAAATTATTCTTTTACAGAAATGGGTATACAGGAAAATCAAAATCGCCTTCTTGTTGATGGAAGTTTCAATAGGCTGTTTTGGAATTCCACCTTTGATTTCTCTTGTATTATAGGAAGTTTTACTGTTTATTACTTCACAAAAAGTTGTTATATTTTTATTTTTTATTTAAAAAAAACCTCATTACATCCAATTTATTAAACAATAATAACTCTCTTGGGTAGATTCTTATACAATAGTAAGCAACAAATAATTAATTTCAATAATTTAAACATGAATAGTTTTTAATTTGATCCTAACACCAAATTATGGTAATAATGTTACGAGTAGTTATTTGATTTCAAAAGCTTAAGTTGATATATGATAATTTTCTGTTATTAGAGTACTACATTTTTTTTATTCATATTTAAATACAAGGGCTCTCTCAATTCAAAAGTTCTAGTAGCTATTACTAAGTTTAAAGACTTAAATCAACAACAATAGGAGGATTCAAACTTATGACTAATATTTACACGTAATCTCCACTTTATCAAGAATAATTTTTTACATACAATTAATTTAAGAGTAATAATACACTTAAAAAGATTAGATTGTATACAAGTAATGTTTTATTATTTTTTTAATTAAATTAAGCATTGATCTATAAATTTTATTAGTTAAAACATACCCATTTTGTAAATCGTACAATATTATCACTGATTATCGTTAATGTTATTTGGAATCACAATTTACTATTTTAATTAAAAAAAAAACAACCCTAAAGATGCATGAAAATAATCAATTAACAAATTCGGTTAGTTTCAAACCTAACGAGGAGTGATAAAATTGAGATTTCAATCTAAACTAACGATTATCGCAATCTGGATTACAAAACCAAATCATCAAACTAGCAAACTTTAATTAAATTAGAGTTTCCTTTTTAGAGTGAATTTTTAGTATAGGTCCAGTTCTTATGGGATCGGATCTTTACATCCGCACCTAGCTACGGGTCCAACACCTAGCTACGGGTAGCTGGAACATATTCTATTAGTTGATTAAAAACTATAAACTTGAGGGGTGTTTTTTGTTGAAATGATAAAAATGATTGTGAGTTATATTAAATTAATCTTTAAGGATAGTTAGTGACATTATCCCTTTTGTAAATTGTAATGTCAAATTTGATTAATATCTAAGTTTTAAATTTTGAATAGTTACTATAATTAGAAGAATGAGTACAAATGGATTTTTTTTCTTTATATAAACAGCATCACTCATAATTATGTCACATAAATCTACTACTTTGATGATCCATTTTTGGGTTGTTATACACATGTATAATTACAATAATACATTATTCAATTATTTGTGACACTTACTGATAAATTATAAAGCTTTGAAATGGCTTTTCGAATATGACATTTCAAATAGTTATCACCATCAATTCTATTTTAATAGTTTAATCCAGCAATATCAGTTATTGTTGCCCATGCATGTAACTTTCAACCACAACTTCTCAATTATAAGTTGCCTAACTTGTAACCAGAGGCAGCTGCCATGCTAATTAAATCACATAATCCAAGGCCTTCTTTTTTCTAAAACGTCAGAAAAAGACAGTCATATTGTTTAGTTTTGTACTTAATCATCCCTATTTTAGTTGTTTAATGAAGTTGTTTGTTAAAGGAAAAAGACAGTCATATTGTTTTGTTTTGTACTTAAGTATCCCTATTTTAGTGGTTTAATAAGGTTGTTTGTTAAAGGAAAAAGACAGTCATATTGTTTAGTTTTGTACTTAATCATCCCTATTTTAGTGGTTTAATAAAGTTGTTTGTTAAAGGAAAAAGACAGTCATATTGTTTTGTTTTGTACTTAATTTGTTTACCAAATGAAACATCATTGTCTTTCATTCTTACCATCACGGTAAGTAGCTCAATTTGAAATCAGTTAAAGGTTCTACACTCAATTAGATATAGTCTAGTCGAATTAATTGAATCGATCATTTCTAACGTAAAATCTCCTTCTCCCTCATCGAAAATGAATAAAATCATTTCGTTAGGATTTTAAAATTGATTCATTCAAAATGTCTTTATATATTTATATGTAACCCAGAATATAAAAGAAAAAACAATATCATTTAAAAAAAAAATTCGGCATTAAATCAGAAAATGGATCTTTCTTTTATTTACCACAATGTCATTCTCAATTCACATGCAAAGCTGACTTATAAACTTTCTTTTATTTACTACAAGTTCATCCTTCAACAGCATTGTCTCCGTCTCCCTCACCTAGCTGTATATAGTAATGGTGGGTTACACTTCTCATATTTTCAAAGGAATTATTGATGTATATGAGGTGAAATTTTATTAAACAGACAGATGAATGATGTGACATGCTAGTTTGGGGGGTCAGTAAACATTTATTAAACGGTAGAAAAAAGCTTGTCCGGAAGAGAGAAGATGAATTATTTCAAGAAAACCCAAAAAAGAAAAACACCCACAACAAGGCAGAGATCAGTCATTACACAGCACAGGAAATGCAGTTGGTCACATGGACACCCGAAGGTATACACCAAAAAAAAATTCATCCCTATCTTTCAGACCTCTGTAGTTCGGTTCTGTAGCATTTATCCCTATCTTTCAGAAACTGACATAGAGACCCCTATAGTTTGCTTCTGTTAGTGAATTTATTATTGAAAGTGTAATTTGTATGAAAAGACAAAAATAACACTACTTTTTCTTAATTACAAAATAATAAAATATTAATTAAAGTGGTAGTTGAAAAAAATATGAAGATTGAGATTAATTAGGAGATGAAAACATTAATATAAGATAAATAAATAAATAATTTACTTAGATTTTCAACCGTCAGCCACTCACAAACCTCAACCCGAAAATCGAAATCTTCAAACCTAACCCATCGACCTCAACCCAAAATTGCAAGTCGGAAACCTTCAAACCTAGAAACTTATAACCTCTATTCCAGAAACGTAATCGTCAACCTTTGACATAGCAAACAAAACACACCCAGAAAACTTAAACTTCAACACAGCCACCTGTAACCTTCAACTCAGCAAACCCAGAAACTAACCCAAAAGCCTCAATTTAGCAAACCCAGAACCCAACAACCTATACTAATTAAAGAGGATCAGATGTAAAAAACCTCAACTTAGCAATCCTAGAACCTCAATCTGGCCACGAGAAAATAGGATCAGAAGTAAAAGAAGTGCTTGCAGAAGCATTTTTATCAAAATTTCTTAACCGTTTGTTTCTCTTAGTTTCGTATGAAATTTTTTTCCATATATTTAAAAGAAATCAGCAAAAGGGACCATCAACGAAAACTCACTGAAATAACTCAATTCTCTTCACTTTCTTCTTCGTCTGTCAATCTCTTCCTCCCTCATTATCATCCTTTCAAATAAACGAAAACCCCACCCATATCGAATCCAAGGAAATCAACGAGGTCTCAGAATTCCCAAAAAAAAGAAGTAGCAAACTTGATCTCAGATTTGAAGGAGCGAATGAAGACTGTGAATGAATGAAAGAGAGAGAGAGAGAATGAAGGAGTATTATTTTTATTTCGTTGAAGAGAAAATAAAAAACAATGAATGATAGAGAGATTTATCTTTGAATGAAAATGAGATAATAAGAGGAAAGAAAATGGTATAATTACTAAAACGGTAATAAATGCAGATCCACTGCCTGTATTCAGCCGTCTGCATCTCATCACTGCAAAACAGATCCGTTACTGCTGCTGCCTGCAAACCAGATCTGCCAGCATGACCAGTGTGACAGTCCACGTCCGGTACCCTTCTCTGCCAGCTCTTTTGCTGGACTGTCGATTCACGGCTGAAGCCACTCTTGGCTCACGGATGGCCTGCTCTGTCAGCGACAACAGAGCCAGTTTTTTTGTGGTCGACGCTGCCTCTGCATGCCGTCACCAGCTGCACGCCACAGTCGTGGTCAGAATCCATAAAAGTCAGCACCTGCGAGTGATCACTTTCAATATCAGAAGATTTTTTGAATTTTTAAATAATTTCTTAATTAAAAATACAATATTACCCTCACGTCCTCCCGGATTTAGTAACGGTAGCAAACTATAGGGATATCTAGTTACTTTTTAAAAGACAGGGGCTACTTTGTAGTTTACCTTGGGGGTGTAAATTATCCTAATAAAATTCTAGTAAAAGCATAAACCCTGAGTGGCTGTGAATAAAGGATGTTGAAATATATGGGTAGGATCCGATGGCCAAGACTTATACAAGTGAGAGTAATTTTTTAGACAGGAAACTTACCATGAAAATTAATTTTAATACGGGAGAATCACTGAGGTTGCATTCGGACGGGAAACTCAGCATAAGAATTTGTCATCTGTCAAAGCTCTTTTTCTGTTCTAGATGGAGTTTTTTTTTTTTTTTCTAAANTTTTTTTTTTTTTTTTTCTAAATTTATATGTTTTGATCGCTAAAAGATTTTTGAAAGATGTTTAAAGGACCGAAAAAAACTTACTAAATCTTACTCAGCCCTGACATTTGGATTCATGTACACTTGCTTTTTTTTTTTTTTTTCTATAAAATAAGAAAAGAATTTTTTTTTGACATAATATATCAACAAGAAATTTATAAAAACACGTTTGGAATACCAAAACCGGACATTATAACTCACTTTTTATGTTGTGATTCTATCTAAATTGCTCATTTGAATTTGATTGAATTTTTCATCTTGTTTAAGAAAACACTTTAATATTGGACATTTTGCCAATTCCATGTACAAGGGCTAAAATTTATTTTTTTGACAAAGGCTTGAAATATAATATCAAAAGGAGAACACACATGTCAATCTTTAACATTGGTTTCACCATTTTTACTCCACAAGAGCAAAGGATTGTAAAACTCAGCTCAATTATTTTATTGTTGCATAGTACCTTTGGCTGAGTGTGGCTGTACATATTCATTTGAAGAAATGTGTGTACTTTTATCTTTGCTTATGTCTAGTTTTCTTCGAGGAATTGGTGTAACCAGTCGCAGACCACTTTAATATTTTCAGAGTCTTGGATCGTAGTTATGGTTTTTGAATATTGTTTTAAAATCACAAACTGAACGGGTCCTAATTATACTGCTAGTGGTCTGATAGAGGCGTTTTTGCTTCTGTGGGCGGGCACCTATGGTTGGTAAATTTTAGTTCATCTGCTGGCCTTGCTGTATGTAATCTGTAATCTGAGCTAAAAGTTCTGTTTGTAGAATGTACTCATTGTTATTTCGGAGGCTTATAGCTGCTAAAAGTGGCACCAAAATAAAGCCAAAACGTGTCTGATATTATCCCCAAAAAAAAAAACAATTTAGAGTGTTAAGTTGAGATGAGTGAGTATTAAATGAATTTGTTTGTCCTTATTAGTATAGTACTTCATAATTTTTTTAGAAAACATTTTTATTAAAAATAATGGAAAAAAATCACAAACTACCTTCCAAGTTCTGGAAATCCTTGATTGACTTCTTTAATATATATTAGCAACGACCTTCTAAATTACTTTCGAAACAGTAAAAGATCGGGGACGGCCCACTACTATGTCTCTCTTTTTTACTGGAGTCTACAAGCAACAATAAAAGCCACAAAGAAGATGGTAATTATGTATTTTGCAAACTTCGTCGTGGGGTCCCTCTAAGGAATCTCTGCAATGCAATTGACGCGAACAACCTTTCACTGGAAATAGAATTCGCATGCTCTGTCAAACCTTAAACGTTGGTGCATACTTGGAAACTGGAAGTCTGGAACTGTCTACCGAGAAGGTAGCTTTTCAGAAGCTAACACAATATCGTGTTAAAGAAAAATTTCTGCATTAAACAGAAAATGGACGTCTCCCTCACCTAGCTATATATAGTAATGGTAAGTTTCACTGTTCTCGTCTTTTTAAAGGAATTATTATTGTATATGAGATGAAATTTTATTAATTAGACAGATGAATGATTGTGACATGCTAGTTTGGGGGGTCAGTAGACATTTATTAAACTGTATAAAATAGCTTATCGGGAAGAGATGGGATGAGTTATTTGAAGATTATGCTCTCTGCTGTCTAAGTAGTTTGAACTGAATGTGAGAGTTGGGTCGCCCAGAGGACAATACTGAAGAAATATAGTCATTCCTCTTTCTTCTCAAGCCATTCATTCCTCTATCTTCTCAGCGGATTTCCTGCCACTTCTTCTTGTTTTCTTTTCACCATTGTTTGTTTTTTCACCATCTTTCTCTATCAAATGGATGCCCAATGGAATGCTTCTTTGAAGCAACTAACCAGTGTGAGCATTATTGCGATTCCATTGGTGATATTTACACTTCTACAATATTCCTTACAAGTAGTTTCGGTAATCATGGTTGGACGCTTGGACGAACTGTCCTTGGCTGGGGTGTCTTTAGCAACCTCCTTCGCTGCCGTTACAGGAAATAGTGTTCTGGTAATGTTGTTTTTTTTTTAATTCTTGATCTTCTATATATTTAATTACAGCCCTTTTCTGTAGACTAACATTACAGTAAATTATAGGAGTTGGATGTAACAAATTTGTCATCAATTGATTAATCATGGTCCCTGTGAAAGCCGCTTTTGTATTGTATTCGGGCTTTATAATGTTTATTAAAAAAATTAAATGGGATATAATGAAAAGTGGGAAGGGGCTGGGCTTCATTAGTTAGATTCATTAGTCCGTCTTCATTAGTTTGATGACATCACTGCTCTTTTGTTATTAAATACAAAAAGTGGGAGTGGGTTGGGCTGCCACGTTGTATTCGGGCTTTGTAATGTTACTTAAAAAAATTAAATGAGATACAATAAAAAGTGAGAATGGGTTGGGCTTCATTAGTTCGATAACATGACTACTCTTTTGTTATTTAAATACATAAAAATTGGAATGGGCTGGGCTGCCACTTGTATTCGGACTTTTTAACGTTTCTTAAAAAAATATAATAGGATACAATAAAAAGTGGGAATCCTCTGGGCGTCATTAGTTAGATAACAGTGGGTTATAATAAAGTGGAAAAGGGCTGGCTTCCTTAGTTTGATAACAATGGAAAATAATAAAAAGTGAGAATAGGTTGGGCTTCATTAGTTTGATGACAATGGGAAGTAATGAAAAGTGGGAATGGGCTGGGCTTCACTAGTTAGATAACATCACTACATCTTTGTTTTTAAAAACAAAAAGTTGGAATGTGCTAGGCTTCATTCGTTTGGGCTTCATTAGTTCGACAACATCACTACTCTTTTGGTATTTAAATACATAAAAGTAGGAATGGGCTGGGCTTCATTAGTTTGATAATATTACTACTCTTTTTTTTTTTAAATACATAAAGGTGGGAATAGGGTTTGGTATTGGGGCTTTGTAATGTTTCTGAAAAAAATTAAATAAGATATAATAAAAAGTATGAATGGGCTGGGCTTCAGTAGTTAGATAACAATGGGATATAATAAAAAGTAGAATGGCCCGGGCTTCATTACTTTGATAACAATGGAGTATAATAAAAAGTGCGAATGGGCTGGGCTTCATTAGTTTGATAACAATGGGATGTAATAAAAAGTGGGAATGGGCTGGGCTTCATTATTTGATAACATCAGTACCCTTTTGTTATTAACTACATGAAAGTGGGAATGGGCTGGGATGCCACTTTGTATTCGAGCCTTATAATGTTTGTTAAAAGAATTAAATGGAATATAATAAAAGTGGGAATGGGCTGAGCTTCATTAGTTAGATAATATGTCTAGTATTTTGTTATTAAATACGTAAAAGTGGGAATGGGCTGGATTTCATTAGCTTGATAACATCACTGCTATTTTCTTATTAAGTACATGGAACGGGCTTAGTCCTGATTAGATTGAATCAGCCCCAAGATCTATTGTGGACCAATTACACATCATTTTCAGGTTTCCGGAAATTTCTCTTCTTTAATTACTCAAAACTATATACCGTTAAATAAAGAAGTTTTTAATCTCGACCCACCATTAAATTTTTTTATTTGGTCAACACAAATATTATATTAAATCAAAAATAATATAAACCCCAATAAAACTTAATTTCTGTTAATATTATCTCTAACAGTATCACAGTAAAAATTTAAATAAATACATAAACATCCCTATAATATATCTAAAAATACAAACTCACTTTTTTTATTATAAAGTAATATGAAGACCCATTTTTTATAATATTTTGAAACCAATTAATATTGTGAGAGTGTTATCGATATTTTATTTACTTAAGTAATATAAAATATCTATAAATTAAAAAAAATTTATAAAAGTAATAAAAATATATTTTATGCACTAAATAACTTTTGTAAATTTAAAAAATTTACTAGATAGTTACTAAATAATTTCACTTACTAAAATTATTTAATTTTTAGTAAATTATTTACTAAAATTATTTACCAAATGAAATATATTTTATTATTTAAATTTACTAAAATTATTTTCTAAATTTACTTGCTTAATTTATTTAAATTATTTAAATTTATAAATGTTATGTAGTAAATAAAATATATTTTTTTTGGTAAATTCTTATAATATTTTTATTAGTTTTTAATATTTTTTATTACTTTGGTAAAAAAAATATCAATAATACCCTCATAATGTTAATTAGTTTAAAGGATTATAAAAGATGGGATTTTATGTTACTTTATAATTAAGGGGTGAGTTTGTTATTTTTGAGTATATTATTTATTTTGATTTTTTACTGTAGCACCATTAAATATAGTATTAACAAAAGTTAAGTTTTAAGAAGTTTGTACTAGTTTTAATTTAGTGGGATGTTTGTCTTGACAAAAAAATTTAATGGTTGATCAAGAGTAAATGCCTGGTAAAATAAATAACACTAAATGATCTCACAATAAAAAAGAATTTTAATTTGGCACTACTTGCAAATTAAATGTGTGAATTCTCAATAATTGTGCTGCCAATCAGAGTTTTGAAACTCATGTTATTTAAATTTTGCTAATACTGATCAGAATGGCATGGCTGGTGCGTTGGAGACTCTATGTGGCCAAGCACATGGAGCAGAACAGTATCAGAAGCTTGGAACATACACATATTGTGGCATTATATCACTCACCTTGGTCAGCGTCCCAATATCTATCATATGGAGCTTCACAGACAAGATACTAATCCTAATGCGCCAAGACCCTGCGATTTCCCATGTAGCCCACAAATTTTCAGTGTTTCTCATTCCTTACCTATTTTCACAAGCTGTACTTCAATCAGTAACTCGGTTCTTCCAGACCCAAGGATTAATCCTCCCCATGGTCTTAAGCTCTGCTGCCGCTTTGTGCTTCCACATATTTCTGTGTTGGGCACTAGTGTTCAAATCGGAACTAAAATTTATTGGTGCAGCATTGTCAATGGGTCTATCTAGTTGGTTGAATGTCATTTTGCTTGGAATTTACATTAAGTACTCTAAAAAATGTAAAAA
>JANKKB010028406.1:0-14528 GCA_026225775.1 Bursera palmeri | reverse complement strand
GATCGTTTGGTAGGATGGAACGTCTATGATTCCACTTCTTCCTCAACAAAGGTGCAGCGAGATGTTTGGGGGGAGGACATGGACAGAGTCATCATTTAATTCTTGTTGAGAATCAATTCGGTGGTGGGCATGGTCATTCCACATACAAATCGAGTTGGTTTGTTCTCTGAAGGATCTGGTGAGAGTACTGATCAGGCTTTTTGTTGAAAAAAATGGCTAATTAATTTAAACGGGTATTGCGCAATTAATGTCACTGTTTTGAGATCAAGAACAAAAGAGAAAGTAAAAGTGGTTGGGGAAAGTCTTCAAGGCCTTTGCAAGCATATATATGTGTATATTAGCATTTTGATTGGGACCATAAAGCTTAAAAGAAAAAGGTAATGATGTTAGTTAGTTAATAACTTTATGTCATGTGGGTGTGTTGGATGCGCACATGAAGGAATCACAACTGCCGGTAAGGAAAAGAACAGCAACATGGGAACATACTAACATTATAGAAATAATAATCACAATTCCACAAACCAAAAGTGAAAGGATAATTGCTTCCACTGCCAAAGTAAATAAAAGAAAAAAAAAAAAAGTAAAAGAGCATCACTGCTATTGTCTATGCATCATTTTGTAACAAAGTTTTTCATGACTCAAGTTTGACATTTTAATACTATTGCTTGTATGACTAGACACAACAAAAGAAAAATAAAAATGAAAAATCACAATAAAATCAAAATCATTCAGACCCTATAAAGCCAAAAGAGAAAAAAGAGTATGTAGAGAGAGAGAGAGAGAGAGACCAGGATTGACATTGGACACAGATAGACAAAGACAAGCAAATGGTTGTTAGAAGGAAATGAGAAAAATGGGCAAAAAGAGGAAGAAAGGGAGGGGCAATAAAATGAGCAACGCTTCCGCACCTGCTTCCATGAATGGGACGGCTTGTCTCTCAGTTGAAGCAGGCCGAGGTTGAGCAAATAACTGATAGACAAACTGGGATGAAAGGAATAGGTGGGACAATATAATGACATGTGCAAAAAATTAACACTTGTCAAAATATATGTAAACCAGAGAAACAATTGCCGGAATGGAATGGGATATTGGATAAGTGATAGAGACTATATAGTAGTAAAAGGGAATGAAATATCAAACAGAAAATTGGATGGATGGATGGATGGCATTTTGTTTTGGCCAATTTAATTTGTAATTTGGTAGAGCGATGACTATGAGCACTGCCTTCCCCTGCGGCAGCCAAGTGCACCGGCACCAGAAGTAATGGATGCAACCATGGAGGAAGACTTGGCTCCCAAGCTTGAAGCACGAGCATAGCTAGCTGAGGCTCCTGCTCCGGATGGGGTGAAGTAGGCACCATTCAACAAGAGATCCCCCTCTGATCTCCAGTTCCAGCTCTTCCACTGGTTTGAAGCTGTGTCCACTCTCTTTGTTACCTGTTCGTTCATGCAAATCAAGTATTAACAACAATAATTAAGCAACATGGATATGTGATGGACTGAGACACAAAAAAATGCATACCTCCTTTGCAAATGGGTTGGGTGGAGCAGCGTATCTGTTCCCCTGGCTGTTGATGGTGGGGTTTGCACTTCCACCAATGGCATACATTTCCCAGTGAGTGTAGTCATTGTTCACCACATGGAAATACCCATGTCTACACCTTGGCATTCTCTGAATCAGCCCCTTTCCGAAATGATTGTAAGCAATTGTCACTTGCATATTCTTGTCTCTAGTGTAGGAATCACTGTGTCCCAGCAACATCACCTGCATTTAATCACATCCACAACAAGATTAAATAAATCAGCCTTTCTGTCAAGTACTAATGAAATTGGACTACCCAAAATTGCTGCTAATTAACGCAGACCTCATTGTGGTGGGTTAAGTGATTATTTGAAATGGTAATGGCAGTAGAACCCATAACAGCATCAACAAGGCCATCAGCACAATTGGAAAGTGAATTGTGATCAACCCATATATGGCTTGACCCAAAAATTGATATGGCATCACCATCGGCCATTGTCCTCCAGCCATAGTGACTAGGGGTGCTCCTAACCATGGCATTACCAGTGGGTTTGCAATCATGAATGTGGAGACCATGAATGATCACATTGGTAACATATTGGATAGTGATGCACCCTCCATTAGCAATGTGTACATTCACCCCACGGCCATCAATGGTCTTAAAGCTATTCATGATCAATTCTTGCTTCAATTGTATCACCATGTCCCTCTTGAAAACAATCCAAAGAGGCCTATCCTGAATGACAGCGTGGCGCAAAGTGCCAGGTCTGGGGTTAACAGGGTCATCATCCGTGTGGTCAGTAACAACGTAGAAGCGGCCATCACGACCACCAATAGCATTTCTGCCAAAACCAATGCCACAGTCCGCAAGGCGCTTGCGATTTTTGTGCCAGTTAGGGTCACAGCGCCAGCAGTCATCGATTGGATTACCAGTTCCACAGGAGAAGTAGCCCAACTCCCTCCTCTCAGTGTGATTACGGATACTCCTGCAGTATATTAAATGTACTGTTACAACAACTATCAAAATCAAAACAGTGCCACAAATGATACTCCTGCCAATTTTCAAACAATTAAGTTCATTATTAGTCAATTAGATGTTAATTGACTTGGGTCGCTGTGTCGAAACAGCTACAAGTAATGCAGCATACTATTTTTATCATACAAACGACAAGTACAGTAACTATATTGTCGCAAAAATTTTACAATGCAAACGGCTAGTAGTTAATTCCTGTGAGGTATGTGTCGGTGGAGAATATTTGACAGGACAGCAGTCTGTCTGGCTCCCAAGGCAGTCTAAAACCCATCCTGCTACTAGTATCATGCAATAACAAAAGAAGTATGTATCATGCCAATTGGCTGGGACAATCTGGGTACGGTGGAAAGAATTCCGTTAAGTTTGATATTTAGTGAAAGAGTAGCCGTGTCATACGTTATTTTTGTCCTTTAGCGAGACATTGTTCAAATCAATCTTGTCCCAATATCACTGAAATCAATTTTATTTCAGCTCTATCTAAACCCAATTATAAATTTCCTTATAACCGATTAGAACATAAAACTTTGAACGAACCCATGAAATTCTCTTAAAAGTTAAAATGTGCATAACTAGTGTCATTCGTCTAGACTTTTGTGATGTAGTCAGTCTCTTGACTTTTCTCTATTCTCCCCCCGGAGAGGGTTTTCTTAATACTTTCGAGTAAGAAAAGGAGGTTAGTAGGTTTTAAGTACTAGACCGTGAAAGAGACGCGAGAGATTATGAGCATGAAACACGGATCTGTGGGCAGTGGGAAGTGGAGAGGGGTCTCTGAGGAGACAGCGTGAAAGAGCAGAGGAAAGAACGTGGGGGATCGATGATTCCTCAGTTCCCCGGTTAAGAGTGAAAAATCACAAAAAGACAAGGGCAAGATGGAGAAAACAACAGAACAAGAAGTTACACAGAAAGAGAAGATCAGAAAGTGACCATCATTCAAACATGTTGAAACACTACCAGAAACAGTAACTGGGTTAATGCATGTTGGTGAGTTTGGTTAATAATATTAATAACGAGGCGTGAAGGACCACCAGGCACGCTATTGACTGAACCACCCCATCCCCACCTACCAATTCCCTTTTATTAGTGGTGAATTCGGTGAGATTTCAGGTACTCTAACTCCAAATGCAATTCAAGTAAAAGAAAGTATATGAGAAAAAAAAAAAAAAAAAAACTCACATCTCAACCATTGAGGCAATTTCTTCTGGGTTATCCACCGCATGCTTCTCAACTTCAACCTCTTTACTCCTGAAAACAACCATACAAACACATTTTAAAGCCAAACATTTATCTGACAACGAGCACTACATAAATTATATACTCACCTCGTTAGATAAGTAAATATATTATTTATACGTAAAATTATTAACATAATTAAAAATAACATAAAACATTATAATAAAATAAAATTTTTCAAGATTGATAATCGAACTCGTAACAAAATTTGTCAGACACGTGTCACTCAAATGAAGGAAGTTACGTTAAAACAAGAATGGACATCAAGTACACTGCTCAAGAACGAGGCAGTGACTGTCCAGTAAAACGGTTGAAAAGCGTTTGAAGAGAGAGAAACTGCGAGGCGAACCGTCGGCCAAAATCAATCAAATTACTAAAACAACCTCAGAGTTTAGGAGGTCATGATCGTGTGTGAGGGTAGTTAAGTAAAGAAGGTAAAAAAGAAATGGAAGGTTTTATTTAGGGATTCTGTCATTACAACGAAGGAATCCCAAGGAACCGACCAGTAACAAATAACGGAATAAACGATCCAGATCTAAGGATCCAGATCTCAATGGCTGAGATCGTTATTAACTGTTGGACGGATGCAACAGCACCATAACTAACGATCAGAAAACACACTGGAACACGAAAACCGACGGCTCAGATCGATTTCAGTAAAAGTTCTTTTCAACTTTAGGATCTACTTTAGTGGTTACTGAATTACCTGGCCGCCATTGTCGAGTTGCTAGAACTCTGCAACTCCTCTGTCTTCACTTTCCTGTAAAAGTAAAACATATTAGAGCTTGAAAAGAAAAACTGAAAAAATATAAGAGAAGAATGAAGAAACTGTGAAATGTCGGTGAAAACATTCATTAATGGAGTGTCGAGGAGCTGTTAATATGAAGCAGAGAAATAACATAATTTACGACTCTGAAAAGAAAATTTTCAGATTTCTAAACATAATGTGGTTTGTTTATAGATGAATTTCGGAATCAAAAACAGAGAAAAGAATTAAAAAGACAAAACAAATCTTGGTAGTGGAATCGAAAACAAAAAACAAAAAATTTGAGCAAGATTTGGAAAACAAAAAAAAGAGTAATGCAGCTGAATTTCGGCAGTAGAAACCGAGAAAACACTAGACAAGTTTAGTTCACCAGAGAATCCATTATCAAGAAAGATAGAAACCTTGAAACAGAAGCTGCAGAGAGATCTTCGTTCCGTACAGTCGCCAGAACTCCAACGGAGAACATCAAAAGGACAGCCAAGAGAAGACAAACACCACGCTGAGTGACATCCATTGTTTCTTTTCTCACCACTTTCTCACCCCCCAAACACACACTTACAAAAGAAAGAAAAGCAGGGAAGAGGAAGTGAGAAGTGAGTCGGGTACGACCTCCAACAAAACGACCTTTTTATAGAGTCAGTCCATCTCCTCGCTAACGTAACTAAACAATAAGATCATTAATCCGCTTAACGCCGTCAGCTAACTGAAGCCTTTTCTGTTTTTTTACCGTGGTTAGGTTTAACCTTAAACAAACTAACCACTAGCCACAGCACCCTCTCGTAACCACCTCACTAACCGCTCCCACTCACGCGCCGTCCCACCTCCCTCCGATTAATTTTGATAGTTAACAATTTTTTCCTAATTTCTCTTTTTACGAACTAGGAAACAAACTTGTTAACGGAGGCCGTTACGGAGGTTTGGGGGGTCCGTACGGGGGCATGTGTCACGGTTTTCCGCTGATTTTGCGGTATTCGATAAAATTGCGTGTGTGCGTGAGTAGAGAATACGACCGTCTACGAATATATAAATTAAAATAAATAAATCACGAGAAAATTCATTTTATTTTTAATTTAAAAATTTTAATAATTAATGAGTGGCAGAAGCTTTGTTTTTCCAGGCGCTAATCGCGGCCAATAAAAGTCATCTTGACTCCAAACAGGGTTCAAACTCCACCAACAATACACAAGTCATCTTACTTGCCACTGGCTTCTTTTAATGATTTTTCTTGCGGTTATTAAGGGAATCCGATTAAGGGCTTGTTTGTTTTACAATTTATGTAACAAAATACTTTTTTCAAGTTACGTGACGTATTAAATGGTTATATATATATAATTATATATGGCTTGTTTGTTTTACAATTTAGGTAACAAAATACTTTTTTCAAGTTCCGTGACGTATTAAATGGTTACATATATGGTAATAGATCAAATTTTAATAATTTTAATATAAAAAAATCAATTAATACGCTTATGCAAATTATTCAAATAAAAAATTAATTGGTTTTGTAAGTGATTCAAGCCAACCCCAAATCTTTGTTACATCCACATCGAGTGTTGAGATACACGAAAAAGGTTTTAGGAAATTAGAATCTTCATAAATCGTATATTTCCTCTTCTGTTTTATTTTGTTGTTTACTCTATTTTAATAAGATTTAGTTTATCTGGTAATTAAGTGATTGATTTCCTTTTGTAACTTATGGATAATTAGGTGATTCATTTCCTTTATTGTTTTGATTAAGCTCTGTTTGTATATAATCAGATGAAATATCCGATATAAAAAGTGTAGATCTTATTTCTAAAAATACAAATAGTTTTATTTATTCCTCTTTCAAAGGTTTATTATTACCCAGATTATTGGATATAAATCAATCACATCATTGATTGTGAGAGATTTATATGAATATTCTATTTAATTGTTTCGTTATCCACCTAAAATTGACGTTATCATACGTATTGCGATCTTAGGATATCAACTAATTAATTGCAATGTCAACTTGTAGCATAAACTTCTTCTTTAATTAATATTTTAACTTAATTTTAACGGATTTCAATTGTTACTAATTAATTTCCTAAAGATAGAGTGGGGCGTTGACTAAGTAAACACTTTTAGCATAGTTTAGAATTTGTGGGTCTTAGTTAAAAATTTTATTTATTTTAAAAAAATAAAGACTTTATAATCCATCGAACACTAAACATTATCTGTCGAATATTTTATAATACTCTATAAAAATTATTGGACATGTCTTTAAATATACTATTGGAGTCGAACATTATCTATCATCAAATACATCGTCATGATATCTAAATTTTTTGAAAGCTACCCTCCTTAGTTCAAGTCGATTTTTGCAATTCTTTCGAAACAAAATTATTATGAACGTGTGAATCTTGTCAAATGTGGACTAAATTTAGCAAGAAAAGAATACTAGAAAACTCAAGGCCACTCATGTGAGTAGATATGCAACTAAATGTGAATCTTGTTCAAATTTAGCATATGAATCCTCTCCTCGATCCATGCCATGACAGACATGTACATCATAAATTAAAGTTCTAGATAATTAATAAAGCTTCGTTACTAAGCAAGGCAAGGCTAGGCCTTGATTTGTTAGTTTTCCTCGAACTACTTGTTTATTAGAGCAAAGGCATTAAACTTGAGTTTGATATGCACATCAAATTGGTACGCTTTTCACTTTCACATGTTAAACGCAAGCTTGATTGGTGAGTAGTTCTGTCCTTCAACTTAATTTCACCTATAAATCCATATCTCCAACATGGGAATTGATGTTGGATGGAGTTGGCCTTGTAATTTTCACTATAATATTTCGTTTCATTTCTTACACATTGGTGAATTTTATTTGATACCAAAACCCTCACACTCGCTTTATCAAGTCCATATATACATGGCTAGTAAGACATTAAATGTTATAATAAACACATCAAATCCTAAAAGGCCCACTATTTACATAGCAAGATCTTGCATCAAATTATATATCGTTGCAACTTGCAAACCAATTAGATCATACAACAAAACATTGAAAATTTATCATTAGAAGGCACACCCAGGATTGAGGAGGTAAAGATCAATAATAAGGTCCTGGGTTTGATTCTCCTTATATGTAAATTATATCATGATTTAAGTGGGAGATTGTGACAGTGTATTGCGGTTGCGCTAGTCTCTCCAAAGGATTAGTTGAGGGGCATGGAAGGTAGCACGGACACCATGGTTTTAAAAATAATAAATAAATAAATAAAAGGGTGTAGAGGTAAAAAGTAAAGGATAGAGAGGTGTGACTTTAAGGCGGGAAGTAGTAAAATTTTAAATGATTGTGTCAAGGGAAGAAGATGTTAAATCCGAGGAGATAAGGGTTTTTATTTATTAATTAATTTGGGGATCATTTAAAAATTGGTCCAAAAAGTTTATGAGGATGTAATTAGAATTTATCGAGCCCTTCATTTACTTAAATATTTGGGTTTTTGTGGGAAAATTTAATGATACCCTTGAGGTTTGGATTAATTATCTTACATTTCAAAAGTTTTAAAAATTAACATTTTGCCCCTTACATATTTACATTTCATTTATTCAAGTTATCTTAGGGCTGTTAATGTTATTTTTGTCAAAACATAAAGGTTACAAATGTTTTAAAAACTTATATGAGTCAAAAAGTTAATTAAATTAAACTTTAGGGGTGTCAGAGAATATCGTATTTATTACCTTTTTTGGGCGCAGGATTATGTTCCCATGCAACAACCAAGTGGCTCCCATCATAGCAAGTTCCCACGCTTTGTAAGCAAAATTTTATTTCCAGTTTTACCCTTGTTATCATACGAACAAAAAGGTCCAACCAACATCATCATCATCATCCATCTTCTTGATAGAACAAGGACCATTGATTGTGTGGACCAAGCTCGCGTGGGTTAGTTATTTGGTTTTGACTTTTTGAGTTAGGAAGTTAAAATGAATCATCAAACCTGTGACAATCATGTTGATAATTACATCAAACCCATGGGTGATTTGTGATTATACCTTTCAACGGCCTTGATTTGGCAGGTGGGTACTAAAGATTATTTCGGTAATCAACTAATGTTGAAGTTAAATCATCACTTTGGTCATTGTTAAATGTTAATATTGTCATTTATTTGCAAGTAGGAATCCAATTTGGTCTTAGATTTTTTTAGTGAAATTAAAAAAATTAATTAATTAATTAAGGGACGTTTTCTAAAAAAATACTTGTTTATAAAAATTTAGATGGCATGATTCTATATGACATATCGTTAAATAAAAAACAGTTTCTTTTGTTATCGGATAGTAACCCTCGATAATAAATAGTACCCAATACAACATCTAACAACTATCAAAAGTGTTCGATAGTTTTATTGGTTGTTAAACATCAAACGCCAAATGAGTTATGCATAGAAATTTTCAGTCTCTGGTTTAGTTCCGAATTTGTTCTATTTTTTCCCCCTAAATTTTATAAAAATGCAAATATTATTTATTGTTTGCTTGAGCAAGTAATCGGTTAAATCAAATGTGAAAAATTATAGAGAGAGGCCCACCCCACAAACCCATCAAGCAAGAACCAAATTTCATACCTTGAGACACACGCAAGAGAAGAAGAGAAGAGAGGGGTAGGGAGCCTTCTTTCAGCACTTTTTACTCGAACTAGCAACTTGACAAAGTGAAAAGTAAAAGCTAGATTTTGTAGGGCAAGTTTTACAAACCCAAATTCTGGCGGGTGTATGCCGAATATAGCCTTTATTTTTATCTTCGGCCAAGACACAGGTTGAATTTGACCGAATTGTTTGCTTTTGGAATGTTCTCTAAACACTAATTGAAGGAAACATTTCAATTGACCAAAAATTCTGAGCATCAATTGAGCAAAGTTTGATTATCTCTTTTTACCTTAAAGGAATATATATCTCTTTACTACTTGTGAAAAAAAAAAGGGGAAGCTTCTTTCTTCTTCCCCTTTTTTTTCAATTAAGATGATGTAAAAATTCGAAACATAACATATGTATAATTTTCGAGTAGTTGTAGATATTTATCGTTGATTTCTTATAAATAATGGAGCGTGGGACATCCCATTAGCCCAGAAAAAAAAACCCAGAAAGAGAGAGACATTTAAAATTGATAATAATCATTTAAAGAGGAATTGTATATATAAGTAACTTATAAAGACTATATTATGTCAATAATTCTAGCAAAGAGAAGATTTGTTATAAGGGTAGCATGGCATGAACAAAGTCATTATCTATGTATCCAAAACAACATGCTAGTGTTAATCCAAGTAGGTATGTGCTTGAGAAAATACTAACAAGTAGTGTTATCAAATGGCCCCAAATGTTCCCAAACAAACACATCAGCACATGAGAATCAATTTGGACCATCCAATATTGGAGTTCCAAACACTTTCATTGATTTTGACACGTATTGGGAAATCGCATTTGGATTTGATCTCAGCCTTAATAGAGAAACTTCTCCTATGTGTTGGATTGGATTTGGATATAATGACCATCGACTCAGACCAAGCATGTGTTCTCCATGTGCATGGTGGAACCATGGCCATCACCATATGTGGCTAATACTATATATTAAATCGTTCACTTACTTTCTTGTGTTTATGTACCACTCAATACACCTACATAAATACCCACTTGTTAGCCAAAATAAATAGACTTAATTTGTAATTAATGATTAGGTCATATTGTTAGTCATTTCAATTTGGTATAAGTTTCAATGGTTTGATTGGTTCAGAAATGCTATCTACTTTGAGGGTAATTTTCATAATTTTATGCATTTTTACATGTCCATTTATGTTGATAAATAGTTATATGGCTTAAAAAGTGTTATTTGGGTAAAAGGCAACTGTTGGAAGATCGCTACTGTACTGATAACGTATTATAAATAACTCAAACGATATTATCTGTTTTGATGTTTTTTCATTGATCTCATGACTATAAAATACTCACTTGAGTAAAAGGTAATTGACCCCTATCTAGATACAAGTGTAATAGATAGGACGAGAGTAATATGGGATCTTCTGGATCACAACAGTAATAAATACGTAGGTATTTAAAAGAAAATCAACGGTGAATCTAATTAATTTATCGAAATTTAGATGACCGACCGAGGCTTCATATTTTTATTTGAACAACCATAAATTCAAATATTAAAAAAAAAAAACTTATTTTGTAATAATGATTAGGCCATTTTCTTAGTCATTTCAAATCATTAAACAAAGAAAAAAAAAAGAAAATAAAGAGTTGGTCAAATCCAATTGTCGTTTTCGTTAGAATATCATTATCATCATTAATAATATTCTCGAAAAATGAACTTCCTTGCATCACTATTTGATTAACCCACTTGGGTCATTTTTCATATACACTTTAATCAATCATTTACCACATGAAGGCCTCTAATYGTATCCTGAATTTCGTCAATACACACACGTATCGATTGAGACACATTTATAACATTTTTCTTGGGTTTCCTACCTTAACACTTCTAGAAAAATGTCATAGTCATAGAAAATGACCCATTTGAATTACTAATTAAAACTGCCCCTTGAAACCAATATTAAATAGATAACCAGATCTAGTATTTTTCTTTTTCAACCAATTACGTATTCAATTCCTTTACGTGTGAAATTGTTCAATGATTTGGGCACCAAATTCTGACTATAATTTCAACATTTCTGGTTTTGAAATTTGACCCACTATGTAGAGTGATGACCATGAGTGCAGCACACCTATCCAATTGACATAATGCTGCGTATTTGTATGAGTATAGTCAACCCCGGCGTAGAATGAAAAACCTACATTTAAAAAAAAATAAAAAAAAAATTATGAGATAAGGGTTGTTGAACTATTATCCACCGTCACAAAAAATGACTTATACAGCGTCCTAAATTTGGTATAAAATATATTATTTGATTGATTATAAGTAATACTATATATACAATCTATTTATATAACTTACGTTAGTAGTAAACTCCAACGGTGTAGCCTAGTGGTGGAAGCCTTGAACTTAGAGGTATGCTTCTAAGTGAACCAACTTGTGTTGAAAAACTTTCAGAGGCACGAGATACAGGTTCCGTGGGATTAGTTGAGGTATACATAAGTTGACTCAGACATTCACGTTTAAAAAAAAAGAACTTAAATTAGTAAAACATGATTAAATGAATAAAAAAATTGCATAATATGATAATAGCCATCCAACAAAATTTTGTCAAATTCACATTATAAAGAGTTAATCGTATAGATAGATTATATATATAAATCATTGAACAATAACTGTCTTATTTTAAAATAAAAATTAATTTCATATTTTCTATTAATTAACTATAATAAAAAAAGGACATGCATAGTGAATTAGAAACAAATCAATTTATAATTAAAAATAATCTTTTCTTTTAAAAAAAATGTTATGGAAAGTTAAATCCGAGAGTTAAGGCCCAAACTGAGATCAAAGCTGTTCGGTAAAAAAGAAAGGTGGACCCCAGAATGGAACCAATCATAAATTACCAACCACAAACACCGACCACAGTGTCACAGTCACATGCATGCCACCCACCGCTTATTGAGGAACAGCCGAGGCTGAGCTGAAGAAGAATGAGAAGAACGAGAACAAGAGTCTCTTTTAAGCGTTTGTTTTATTGGATAACAACTTTCATTCAACCCATCGACGCTTCAATATTCTTCATCTACTTTATTTATTTATTTCATTTTGCTTCCATCTTTGCTTGCGGAGTGATTGGCGGAGCCTTTCTTTATTAGCACTTCAAAACCGTTGCGTTTTACTCCATTAATTAATGTTCTGGAAGAGAGGACTCATGCCATTCACCATTTTCATGATAATTATTATATTATTGAACAAAATAAAAAAATACTAAAAAATAAATATCGAAAGAATTACATAAATGAACCTGAATATTGAGTATTTGATGAGTTATGACGTCTAAATTTTTTAGTATTAAATTTCGATGAAACCCTTTAATTTGGGTTAAAATGAAAAATTACTAAAATATATTCGACTCGAAAAAGCTCTTAGAAGTTATCTAAAAAAGTTGTTAATCTATTGAACAATCCCGCTCAACGATTGACTTGACGCTTGATTAGTTAGTAAAAATAAAACATACGTGGTTTGATTAAAACTCGAAACAGCCAATTTAATTTGACTAGTTTTGATAATTTTCTAAAAAATAAAAACAAAAAAAAAATCTTATTGGTGTTTTATTTCTATTAGATTACTATTGTTATGTCTTACAAGTAATCAATTTTTATGACTCAAATAACATGACAATAAAAATTTTCTATCAAATTTTACAAAGCACAAAAAAGTCCAAAAGCTTCTTAAGTAATTAGATATCTCAACCACTAAACTCTTTATACTAATTTTGGATAAAATAAATAAAAAATAAAAAAGTTAGGTAACTAATGTCTTTAAATTAATAATTGAAAAAAAAATGCAGCATGTGACAGTGACCACGTGGAGGTACGGGAAGATTGGTGCAACAATTCTAACGGTAGAATCTTCAATCTTTAGCTAGAATAAAGGATGTCTTATCCACATTACAATTTCAATTGCAAATCAATTGAATAGATAAGAGAGAGAATTCCAAATCCAGTTGGGATGGCGTGGTTGACAGAGAGAAAAAAGCTCAAAAAAAGGCTCATAATCATAGTTCTTTTTACAACTCATATATTTTATTTTATTTACTATAAAATGAGAACCAACAAATTATAAGATTAGGGCCATTAGGCCTAGACATTGATTAAGGCTTTAATTATATTAAATTAATTAATGTCGAGTCAATTAAGTTTGTGTAGTTTACAAGCACAACCTACTTTAATTTTGACTAGACCCCACCTCTCCTATTTGTTAATAATCTTCGTTAATGTCATTAGTTAGAACGAAAATGAAATGGGTTGGGTTTGAAAGGCGAGTTTCGGGGTTAGCTTACGTGTACCTTGATTAATCTCATTAGACCTGTGTCCTATACCCTCAGAAGTTTCTAACACAGATCGATTAATCGTTCAATTCTGCACCGGGGGCAATAGCCCCAAGGGGATGTACACCAAGAAGGTTCGAACCTTAAACTTGAGAGGAAACGCACCTCCAAGTTTTAGACCGGGTTTGACATATACTAATTACTCTTATTATAAATGCTCAAAATTAAAGAATGTTAGGACAAATTTAATTATAAAGTGAGGCTTCTAACATATTATGAGATCACCTGAATCCGTCCTTGGATTGATGATGCTTATCAATATATAGAAATTGATTGTTGAAACATACACATCGGAAAAATATTTTGGTTTTTGGATTTTAGCCTAAGGTGTCATGACTCCCCCAACCTAAACATGACATTATCATTACCATGTGGACACCAGAAGGAAAGAAAAGGTAACAATGTTCATCTCTCTCACATTATATTTCCAAGTTTTTGATTTGGGGTTCAATGGGCTCTATTTGCATGCACTCTCATGCAATGCAATTAATTAACATCATATACTCTATGTATGATTATAACTTTCAAGTCAAGCATATTCATTTCTTGATGTTGGCTTGGTGTGGCTCTTAAGAGGAATATTATTGATCGTAAGCCCCATTAATCCATCTCTACGCTAATATTTTATACAATTAAAAATTACAACAAAATCTTCCCTTGATAGCCCATCAAATATTATCTCATTAGATTTGATGATCACAAATAGTGTTATGATCAATAAAAGTGAACCATTTCGCTGTCCAACTGGCCAGCTACTTATCGTTTGTAAATTCCAAATTCTAATTGATGTAATCTCGCTGCCTGAACCCCACAATCACATGGGTTAAGAAATGACTAGATTCTTGTATTGATTTTTTTTTTTTTTTCATCTTTTGCTTTCTCCCCACCACCAACCAAAATCAATCACACACACAACACAAGACAACGAGACATAACGAGAGAAGAAAGTGGGCTCCAAAATCTACCTCAGATGA
>JANKKB010028405.1:0-14522 GCA_026225775.1 Bursera palmeri | reverse complement strand
CCTTGAATGTGCATAATGCTTGACAGTTATGTATAAATTTCCACAGATTTTTAGGAAAAGAAGGTTATTTGACAATATTTCTGAGTCCAATCTTCCCAGATCACAAAGGATTCTTTTTGGTTCATTGGATTATCTTCTGGGCCTCGATTAATCAACTTTAGAACTAAAAGAGCAACATCTAAGACCACAATCCTTTTTCTTTTAAGAAAATTAGGCAGGTCTTTGCTAGATTCTAAGATAGAAGACAGACAGAGGAAAGAAATCATGCAGATGTATAGAAGCAGAAAAGGGAAATTCAAGAAGATCGGTTAGAACAGGTTACAGGACGGATTATACTGCCATTAACTTTCTAGCGGGATGGGTTCTGTCATAATGGAATTCACTGAACTCAAATTTTATGACATTTCATCAGGACTAGTAAAATAAAAAAGTGTATTTCTGTGAGGATGCCAACTTTCACGAATTCTTCGAACTTTTATTCATAACATCAGCCCTTCTGAGATGCAGAACTTTTTATGGCAGATGGTTACTGTACTTGGCTATAACTGCACTTGTAGATGGAGGTCTCTCTATGTTAATTGAATCATAAGCTTTTAGGATGTAATATTTCTGCTCTGCAACTGCTTCTTGTTCACTCATGTTGTGGTTCCATCTTCTTCACTGGGTGGTTAACATGTTGACATTGACCCGCTGAGCATTTTAGCTGATGAGAAGCTATTCGTTCCAACAGTGTGAAAGATAAGAAAAAGCATAAGTTAAATATATTTGTAGTTTGATCAGCAAATATGAGCAGGAGTAAGTCTAATCTGACCTACGACAATCTCTGATGAGGCACAGAAACTTACCTTTCATGTTTCCGAGAGTGATGACCTTTCTGAGAGAATCTCTGAAACTTACCATGACAAGCCTTTCCTGCTTTATGTAGACATCTGTATTGCAGCCATGGTTCAGAATCTTGCATGGTTTAGTAGGTCCAGTGAATGTTTTATCTTTCTCATTAGACATTTGTGCAATTGTTCTCAGATATGAATGCCTTCCTTCTTTGACATCAATGCCACCAGATACGAAATTATTTGTGTTCGCTCCATCAGCTTGATTCCCACTCAAATGGCCATCAGGAACCTCTTTCTGAACATCAGCTTTTTCCTGGAAATTTTCCTTGACTTGAACATATGAGTTCTGGTTTTCTCTCGCATTTTGAATGTCTAATGTGCCATTTCTATCTGAAGTTAGATGAACAGTTATTCAGAATTTTTAGCATTTATCCAGGCATGATTATATATATTGCAGTTCTCAATCTGATAGCAGTTTTTCAATTTAGTAAGCCAGAATATATTTCATCTATTTTATCAGTTACCTGGAACTATTTTAGCAGCTTCTGATGCTAACACTAGAAATGAGCAAAGATCTTCAATATCTTGCAAATGAATGACGTTTGCTAACGGTGATCTTTGACATGATCAGCAGAAGAATAATAGTCAGTTATTCAGAATAAAATAAAGAAGAAATAATTTCAATAAATCAAGTGACTTAAGAATCATTCATTAAATATACCTGCTACGGAACTTTGAAGAGCTTAGTGTGGTTGCACTATAAATATGATCAGTAGGATCAGCAGATGAGGCAGACGAGTGACCAAGAACTCCAAGTGGATTTTCCTGCTAACCATACAAAACTTTTAGAATTATACCAAAGAGAAGATGGCTGACGGACCACATAAACCACTGATATCAAGAAACTTTTGCAGCCAAGTGAAGGGACGTAATGATAGTCTTCTATTCAGTCTCTGGAGAGAATGTAAGCATGTAACATATAAAGGAATGAAAGTTAATCGCTAGCATTCTTTTATAACTTATCCATTTTGAAATATTAAGCCCTCACAGTCTGATGTTTAGAAATATTGTGATGAAAATAACAATTTAGTTCCCATGAACCAAACAGTAAAGATCAATACATGAGTCAGGATGCAAAAGTTGGTTACTTTTTGGACAGCTGCAAGTCTCTGAACATTTGAGTCAGGATGCACAAAGTTGGATACTTTTTGGTCATATGCAAGTCTCTGAACATTTGAGTCAAGATGCAAATTATTGGATACTTTTTGGTCATCTGCAAGTTTCTGAATATTTGAGACAGGATGCAAAAGGTGAGATATATTTTGGTCATCTGCGAGTCTCTGAATTGGCAGATCCTTATCATTGGAATGAAGGAACTCCTGAAATTTTCTCTTCATGGATTCTTGTGATAAGCTGTGGCCTGACAATCCAAGAGCATCATATATGGCAGCATTAGCCTGCTGGATGCGTATTTTTCTCATACTATTATCCATGCCTGGAAAAGCCATATTCCCTCATAACCTTCAAATCTTTTGCAGAAGTTGGTATCACTATTGTCTACACCAAAAATAACAATTTTCTTCTTACCTGCTACAAAATTCTCAGACATGTCAGTATTATTGCATTCTCTCCTGGAAAGAGCCATCCTCTCCGCACTTCCTTCAAAGTTCTTGCAGTCCACACATTTGCAGTTCTCAGAGCAGAACACTTTAGCGTGGAAGCATTCACAATATTTTTGGAGGCACCTGGTTTTCTTGCACCGACATCCCTTGTTGTGTTTTCCCACAGATGCAACATCCTTCATATCTTCCTACAATTGTCAAGAATCAATCAATACGTGGATGAAAATCACTAAATCCGAATATGGAAATTAGATGAAAATCCGAGAAAGGTATACATTTTGAATGTGAAAATCTTTACAAGTTCGTTTTACGTTCACGCTTCAAACTAAATTACACCCAAAACAACAGAAGACACTGAAAACTTGATTATACATATGTTTTCTATTGAGTTTTTCCAGCCTCTATACGCACAGACAAATCTACCACGGCAACGCTCGGCACGACTACGTGTGAAGTTGCTATTTTTCCAAAAACTTAAATTTATGGGTATAACTTCGACTCTAATGTTTAGCCTCTACTGCGAACTCTTAAGTGGTCATTATTCAAATGTATAACTTTCAAAGATCCTATTTGCACACCTCACAGTCCTGAGCACTATACGAGCTACTAGCAATCTTGGGACTGAACGCATACGGGTTACGCTCAAGGATACTTTTTGCGGCTTCTTGCCTTAGAGCCTCATTCTCAACACTATTACGACAACCATTGCAGTGGCACCCATCACAATATGCTCCAGCAGCAAAACACTCACAGTACCTAATCATTTCAAGTTAAGAATTTGCTAATCAGTTACAATTCATATTCACCAACTACTTTCAATCAAGTGAATCCGTTCTTGTCTGATGAAAAACGTGAAATAAGTAACTAATTTAACTCACAATTTTAAGCATCTTGATTGTTTGCAACGACATCGTTTATGATCCTTTGAATCTGATCTTGGAGTCTCGGCTTTCCTGCTTGAAATAATTTCAGAACAAATGTTAGAAGACTTAGAAATACGAAATTACATAAAACGTAAATTCAAATCTTTCTTTCGTTCTTTCTCTTTGTTTTCTTATCATTTCTTGGCAACCAAACAGGAAGTAAAGCTTTAATTTTTTTATCATTCTTTTTTAATCAAAAGAGCCGATGAAAATAAGATAGCTCTAAACTGAAACGAAAAAAACTGACAGTGGCGGAAAGGGACCGGACGGAGGCAAATACGGCGACGTTTTTGGCATGGCAGTCATAAGCGAGAGCTCTGACGACGGCGTTCTGATGACTGAAGACAATCCGAACTCGGTGAACACTAGCTGCTTCATGAGCTTTACTGGCGAGAAAGCTAGCCTATCCGCAACCGAATTAATTGATTTTATAACGGAATCGGTTGGTTTTGGCGGGAAAACTGATGTATCTGTAACCGAATCGATTGCTTCCCCAACAGACTTCAATTGTTTTGGCGGCAAGAGATTGAGCACCACATTTGGCGCCATCAGCAGAGAAAAGAGATTAGAAAAATAGGTTCTTGCTCTGTTTGGTAGCTGAGAAAATGTAGAAAAGAAAGTAACAAAGAATTTTTTTTTTTTTATCTTCTTGAATTTCGGTTAATCTTTCGTTTCCTCTTGTATTCTCGGGAACGGAACTGAGAAAGTTTCAACTTAAAATATGGTGAGAATTTGTATTCTATCTCGATCTTGTTTTCCTTCATTTTCTCAGTGTTTCTCAGCAGCCGAACAGAATGTATCAAACTTTCTAATTCAAAAAAGTTTTGTAAAACGATTACGAGGGTTAGCGAGAGAGTTTTGGAGCGAAGATTTTTTTTTTTTTAAATGAAAATTTGAAATTTTAATAGGTAAGTCTCCTTTCACTATTTATATGCATGTTTGTGAGAACCCTTTAAAGATAAATAAACAAGTCACCAATAAATAAATAAATAAATATTTATTAATAACAGAGTAAAATAATTAGATAGAAACATATTTTGTTAATAAATAAGAAAACTTAGGTGAACTATTAATTTATTTATCAAAATATTTAATTAAAGTATGATATAAAATTTAAACACATTCATCTTAATTAAGAGCTCCAATTATAACCAGTACTTTTACTAACATTATTATATATTTGAATTTAATTATATCAAGCATGATGAGATCATGAAAATATATAGTATCAAATGATGCATAGGGGAATTTCTACTTATAAGGTAAATATGAAATTTAATATTAATTAATAAATATTATAATATCAACCTACAAAAAGTTTACAAATATGAATTTTATTGTAGAATAATTGAATATATTCTATACTTTTAAGTGAATGCATTGCATTTGCATGCAGAAATTAGACGTTTAGGTCGCAAGACGACGGCGTTTAAATTGTCAAGATCAAAAATTTTACAGACAACTTAATCAGATCAACCCCTCAACCCTCCCGTCTTGATCCATCCCAACCTTTTTTAATTTCTTTCTCATTTCCCTTCACCTCCTATGTTTCCTACCTAGGAAAACGACACCGCTTAAAGCGACCCCTCTCTCTCTCAAATCCGAGCACCTATCATTTGTTAACAGCTGGAAGAGTACAAAGAGAAATGAAATGAGAGAGTGATGGTTTCAGACTTTCACTTCGAAATTTCGTAACATTCTTTCTGAAAATCTCGCGATTCGCGGAATCTCCAATCTGTTTGGTTGCCGAGAAACGGTGGGAAAGCTGAAAGAAATTAATAATTTTTTTTATAGCAATTTAATGTTTTCTTAGTTTTGTTAATCAATTACTGTTCTGAATTCACTTTAGATCTATCAGTTTATGGCTTTTCTGTTTACAGTGATTTTGATCACGGAAGGTTCTTTCTTTGATCGATGTTCTGGATTCCGGATTGATTTGTTTCTTGCAAATGCAGAGCGTTTTATGATTCGATGCGTTTCAATTAGTGGATTTGAGCTCTGATTGTGGTTAAGAGATGGCGTGGTTTAGCGGGAAAGTGTCGCTGGGGAACTTCCCGGATCTGGCCGGGGCGGTGAATAAGCTCAGCGAGAGCGTGAAGAACATCGAGAAGAATTTCGATACTGCGCTTGGGTTTGAGGAGAAGGCTGAGAAGTCTGAGTCTAGCCCCAGCGAAGGTAGTTCACATTGCATTGTTTATGTAGTCATTTGTTATGTTATTGTTTCGTGTTTCGATGAGAATCATTTTTGTTTTCTGTTTTGTACCGAAGAACTTACAGTCATAGTTGGGTTGATTTTGGTAGGTGTTTAGTATGTGAAGTGAATTATTTGATGTTGTATTTTTGTGTTTTACGGTTATATCTAATGGACAAGTTTTCAGTGAGGGACTGGTTGAGTTCAATGTTATTTTTAGTGGAAATTTTAAATGCAGCTTTGGACTGACAAAATGTCTAATGTACTTAATATTCATGTGCCAGCTTCGGGATTATGGTCGTTCATGGGCCATAGAAGTGAAGAAACTGCCACTGGATCACCAGAAAAATCTGATTCTTCAGAGCAACCACTGAAACTTGAGGAACAAGAATGGGTTGAAACTGAAAGGTCGCCGCTTTTGGCCACTGAGCAGGCCATAGTTGAAGAAGAAAAGGATGCATCCAAGACAGAGAAATATGATGAGCATACAGGGACTGCTGAGAGAGAAGATGCTATGACATCAGAACTTGGTAAAGATGAGCCTGAATCACAAATGTTGTCTGTTGAGCCTCCTGAATCCGCTATTCAAAATGTCGAGTCATCAGATTCTATTGCCAATCTACAACCGAAAGAGACCTCAGACTTGGGACCTTCTGAAGATACGGAATCTATGGAAGCCAAGTCAAAACCTGTTGAAGAAGACCAAGTTGAGGTTGGTAGCACTCTACCTGATGCATCAGACAATGTTGTTGATAGACATGAAAGTCAGGATGACGAGAAGAAAGAAGAAAGCAAGGATGAAGAGAACACACAAACGGAAGAGACTGTAGTGAAAAGCCCTCCAGTTGAGGCTGAGGTATCAAGTACCATCCTGCCTGAAGGGGCTGAGCCATCTGATTCCCATTCTGTCACAGCTGAAGAGACTGAGAGTGCTCGGGAATTATCTTTGCCCCGTTCTGTGCCTGCAGACGAACCTCCAGAGATGGCTTCTGCGTCACTTTCTCATGAAAATAGTGCAGAAGTTAAAGTAGTTGAAGCAGATGAACTAGGCAATGATAATAAGATTAACACTAGAGAGCCACAAGCAATTGTGCCTATCTCAGCTGATTCTTTACGTGAACTTGAGAAGCTGAAGATGGAAATGAAAATGATGGAAACTGCAATACAAGGTGCTGCAAGGCAAGCTCAGGTACTTGATGTGCAAAATTATTTTGTTAAACTTTTCCTTCTGAACTTATTTAAATATTTTTTAACATTATTTGGTCCTTAAAATGTTATGTTATCTCAGGTTTGCTGAGAAATGGTAGAAGTGATGTATTCTGTATCTTTTATTAGCACATGAAAATTCAAATGAAAAATCATTAACTGGAGATATTATTTAAACATACTGGCTGATTTTGTGATTTATCTCTTGCACATTCACCATGGTTTCTCCCCTCACAAAGTAGCAGTAGTAATTTACATTTTACATGTCAATTTTTTCTGCATTAGAATCCCTTTTTTTCCCCCTTATGCATCATGTTAAATGTAGTGAAGCAGCCATTTTCTAATGATGTTCTTTTTGCAGGCAAAAGCAGATGAGATTGCTAAGTTTATGAACGAAAATGAGCACCTCAAAGCTGTAATTGAGGAGTTGAAGGTATGTAAGGGTATTAAATATGTTTCCAGAATATTCATTTTGGTTTCATGAGTATGGTGGTCAGTCTTCATTCTTGATATTTCTTTGCTGATAAAGAACCATCTATGTTTCTTTCTTTATCGATCTGCAACTTCATTGTAGAGATCTTAAGATCTTAACTTTTACATTGTATGAACTCTATTTCTAAGAGATCCTACTATCTTCTTTCTCTCTCTCTCTCTCTCTCTCTTTCTCTCTCTCTCAGAGCAAAAGTTCTAGATAATAATAATAAATAAATAGGAATTTTAATAGTTAGAGTTTTGGAACAGAGGAAATCCAATGATGCGGAAATTGAGACATTGCGGGAGGAATACCATCAAAGGGTTGCAACTCTTGAAAGAAAGGTATGTTTATTGCTTTTTATTCCAAACTATTTTTTCTGTGTTTATGCTTATTTATCTGTAGATTTCAAGTTTGTGATAGCTAAGGATTGTTGGCTAAAATCCTGGAAACTGTTTTCAGTTTGATTGTTATTTGAGAATGCTCATTTTCTTACAGGTACAATTCTAATGTGATACTATAAGCAGTCATTGATAGTAGAGTCATGTCTACTTGGAGATATTTATGGCTAATCTATCCACATCCTGGATTTGAAGTGTCTATAATTTCTTTTTAGCCTTCAAATATTTTGCTTAAGCATCCAAAATTTTTGTCTATTGCTGAAGGTAATAATGCAGTGTACAAATTTTGGAAACAACTCCACACTAAATATTGTTTGGTTATAAAATGCGTATAGAGGCACTTCACGTCCCATAAGGGTTGGGTGTGAACATATTTAGATTGACCAGAAAATTGTGCTAGAGGATTAATGTATTTGACATTCTGGTTGAATTTAATGTTAGCTGAGCTCTGAGTTGATGTTAATACATTTAAGTCTCCTAAAAGAAGTGATTATTTGGCTTCAATCATTGCAACTATTAATATCGAATTGCACCTTGGCTTGTTTGATTGCAGGTTTATGCACTTACTAAGGAAAGGGACACACTTCGGAGAGAGCAAAACAAAAAAAGTGATGCAGCTGCTCTTTTGAAAGAAAAAGATGAAATAATTAATCAAGTCATGGCCGAAGGTAGAGCATCTAAAATTTTACAGTTTTGATTCAGTGTTTTCACAGTTTGTTTCTAAAGTGTTTATCTTCTTGTCAAGTGCATCTTTCATGTAATATATGCATTTGAGAATGGTGAATATCAATATTTAACACAGAACTAGAGCCTTAATATTAATATTTGATATCAGGTGAAGAGCTTTCAAAAAAGCAGGCTGCACAAGAAGCTACGATTAGGAAATTAAGGGCCCAGGTACGCAAGCAGTTTAGCTGATTATTTGTTTTGCAATGAGTACTTTCTCATGCAAATTCTAAATAATTAACATTCTGTCTCCCTTTTCATGAGAGCTAGATTAGGGAGCTTGAGGAAGAGAAGAAAGGTTTGGCTACCAAGCTTCAGGTAATTGAATTCCCAGCAGTCTTCTCAGTTAGTGGGTTAGTTTCTCTGAGGACTTGTTTTTTTCACTCATCCTGTATCCAAAGGTAACTGAAGATAGAAGCGTCAATTGCTTGTTTACTTTACAGTCTTTACACGTTGACTAATTGGCATATAAGAATGGGTTTTGTTCAAAGCTTTTGCTGGAAGATATAGTGTGCTTTTTTATATAGGGCTCTAACATTTGAATTTGATTTACTTATCCTTTGTTTTCTTTTAATGTTTGTGAATTAGTTTTATGTAAGTTTTTCTTCTTCTGGGTTAGATGTAATTGAAAATTAATTCCATATAAGCAACCGGGAAGAAATGAGATGTCTGAGGAAGTGCAGTGGAGGGACATTTACTATAATTGCAAAGGAATATGCTATATATGACTTACAACCGTCCTGTTGAATTATCCACTTTTCTGGTTATTGTTTTGGAGTTAACCATTATCTCTTATTAAAGGTGTGTGCTTTATTCACCTCCTAGGTTGAAGAGAACAAAGTAGAGAGCATAAAAAAGGACAAGACAGCTACAGAGAAGTTGCTGCAAGAAACAATAGAGAAACACCAAGTGGAACTTGCAACACAAAAAGACTACTACACAAATGCTCTTAACGCAGCCAAGGAGGCTGAAGCATTAGCAGAGGCACGTGCAAACAATGAAGCAAGAACTGAATTAGAGAGCCGTCTGAGAGAGGCTGAGGAACGTGAATCTATGCTTGTTCAGGCACTTGAAGAATTAAGGCAAACTTTAAGCAGAAAGGAGCAGCAGGTTTTTGCTTTATTCATTGACATTATAGATTTGAAGTTGATCTGGCCAACATTGAAAATGTTAACTTAGTTAATGTATTTGGTTTGTGATTTTGCAGGCAGTTTTTAGAGAAGACATGCTTCGCAAGGACATTGAGGATCTCCAGAAACGTTATCAAGTATATTTGACATTGTCTGATTTTCTTATTCTTCTTTATTTGTTTTCAGTTGTTTTTAACTATATTTTAATTTTTTGCCACTATTTTCTCTAGGCAAGTGAGCGCCGGTGTGAGGAGTTGATTACCCAAGTTCCTGAATCAACAAGACCTCTTTTAAGGCAGATTGAAGCCATACAGGTGAGAAATATATTCCTCATTCATTATGAGGATATATGTGCATTTTGAAGGATGATCCTTTGATTAGATGTGATTTTCCTATGGATATTTGCTTAATTGGTTATAGGAAACAACTGCAAGAAGAGCAGAAGCTTGGGCTGCTGTGGAGAGGTCTCTTAACACACGACTCCAGGTGTCTTGATTTTATTGCTACAGATAATATAGTCTATGAGACTTTTATATGTTCTCTTATACTTATTTTGTTGAATTTTAATCTACAGGAAGCAGAGGCCAAAGCTGCAGCTGCAGAAGAAAGAGAGCGCTCTGTCAATGAACGCTTATCACAAACCTTATCTAGAATAAATGTTCTTGAAGCTCAGGTTTCTATGTTTTGTTTGGATTAAATTTGTTGGTAATGGTGCTCCTTATGAATATTACCTAACACTAGTACTCTGTTCCAGATTACATGCCTCAGAGCAGAACAGACACAGCTTAGTAAGTCTCTTGAAAAGGAGAGGCAAAGAGCTGCTGAGAATAGGCAGGAATACCTTGCTGCAAAGGAGGAAGCTGACACTCAAGAAGGTCGTGCAAACCAGCTTGAAGAAGAAATTAGAGAACTTAGGCGGAGACATAAGCAAGAGTTACAAGATGCACTTATGCACAGGGAACTTCTACAGCAGGTGCTGCTTTTGGTCCTTGTTTATGTAACCGAAGTGTTTATTTCTATTTGTGTGCTTTTATGTGGAACCTCTCTTTTTCCTTTAATTCTTTTCCTGGTTATATTAAATTTTTACTCGAGTTATTTTCAAATAACAAATATAACTTTGAAGGTTTTGAGATATCTGTGATTTTTTTTATTATTATTATTATTTTTTTTTTTTTTTTTTTGAAATGTTCTGAAATAACGTGTATGATCTTTTGAATTTCAAGGTAAGAAAGACATCTTAATGATGACAGTTCTGGAAAAGCTACTGTAGTATTTTTTGCTTTCGTTCATTTTGAAACCTTTAGAAAACTGGTTGGGTAAAAAGTTTATTCATACTTCAGAGGTTCACCAAAGGTTCAAATAGAAAACAATCTTTGTGTTTAATTACCATTATTTCACACTTGAAGGCCATATACAATTCTACTAATGAATCTCTTGGGTCTTTGACAGGAAGTAGAAAGGGAGAAGGCTGCTCGGTTAGACTTGGAAAGAAGAGCTTCTGTTCATTCTTCTGCTGCAGCTGAGCAGACTCCCTTGCCAAGGCACAACTCTGCTTTTGAGAATGGTATGACTCTTGTCTTTGAAAGACATCAAATATGTTTTAGTATCTCTGCTATGTATATATATAAATTTTTTTTTTTTTCCTCTTTTTTGTATAGGAAGCTTGTCCCGAAAACTTTCAAATGCTAGCAGCCTAGGCAGCATGGAGGAAAGCCATTTTCTGCAAGCATCTTTGGACCCTTCTGACACTTCATCTGAAAGAAGAAATCCTATGGAAGCAACAGTTAGCCCATACTATATGAAGAGCATGACACCTAGTGCTTTTGAAGCTAGTCTTCGTCAGAAAGAGGGGGAACTTGCATCATATATGTCTCGTTTGGTATCAATCATGCTTTTGAACGCCCATTTAGATATTATCCAGTAATACATGATTCAAAAAGTTGCACTGCACTGTAAATTTTTAGGTTACAGTTCAACAGAACTGTGTCACCTTAACATTAATTTGGGGATAAAAGAAATAAAATCATCCCCCATTTCTCTATTTGACTCTGATTGACTATGGTTTTCATTTCACATTAGGCATCATTGGAGTCTATTCGGGACTCACTTGCTGAAGAGTTAGTCAAAATGACTGGACAGGTTAGTCTTCTATCTGTTTTCATTTTAAGGTTTATTATTGAGTTTCTTTCCGTACCTTTCATTTCGAAAATCTCTCAAGATCATTGAGTTCAAAATTTTGTATATTCCTCAGTATGAGAAGTTGCAAACAGAAGCTGCCATGTTGCCTGGTCTACGGGCTGAACTAGATGCATTGAGACGGAGGCACTCTGCTGCTCTGGAGCTGATGGGTGAACGTGATGAAGAGGTAAGTATTGTTTTGCAGTTTGAACTTCTGTATTTTTTATTTTTTTTAATTGGATAACATAGTATAGTAATGCTGTTGTCTATCATGTACTGACATTCCATATGGTTGGGTATGTGTAGCTGGAGGAACTCCGTGCTGATATTATAGACTTGAAAGAAATGTACAGAGAGCAAGTAAACTTGCTTGTCAATAAGGTAATTTCCTTGATAAGTTCATGATATTACTTAATATCGCCTGGCATTTTGTCAATGTTATGTATTTATACCTGCCTGTATTTCTTGACAGATCCAAGTAATGAGCTCATCAATGGGTAATGCCTGATAAGTCAACTCAACTTTGTGTTATTTTTGTACTGGATATGTGATTGATGTTCTTGGTATAGTACATAGTTGATTCAGTAAATGCAATTTGGTGATTCGCAAAATTTTCACCCATACTACATAATTTGAGGTATACGCTTTGTGCAAGTTTTTGGCAGTAAATTTTCAAAGATAATTCATTGTCAAACCTTCATCTGAAAATTGTACTCAACAGGAATTTGTTGTATAGTTGAAACATTAACATGACATTTCCTTTTATAGCTTGAAAATGATTCTAAGTTCTCTGATTGATTTGATCTTTATAAATAGAGATGATATCATTTTTTCCCCTCTTCGGATAAAAGCCATGATCTCTTTCTGGCAGCAGTACATTTATAAACTGATTTACTTTTCTGCTATATTATGAATTTATGAAAGCTTGTTTACCGTACACCACCTTTGCGGTCACTTGACAGTGCCAACTGGGGTGACCATTCCCCAAAAGCCATAGGTTAAGCTGATTCTTGTCTTAATGCCAGCAGCTATACATACAGGACTTTTACGAAATGTTAGTATTATGATGTCTGTTACATATAAATGGCATAATATATTTTTTCCATTCATGAGAAAACTCAATCCTATCTTTGTTTAGATCGAAGTAAAATTCTGGGTGTGTACATATCATGTATTTTTACATCTTGTGCAAGTTTAAGGGGGTTTCCCCAGCCATTTAATCCTACCGTGCTCTTGGGACACCAATTTGCGATAGCCAGAGTGCTGAACTCAAACGAGCTTCATGCTTGGACAATAAATAGCTCATTTTAATTTTATGTAAATGCCTATACCAGATTAACAGCAGCTCGACCAACCTCAGGAAAGTCAATAGGATGAGGTGGGCCTGTCTGTTGAGGATGTATATGATGATAACGACAAATAAACGTGAAATAACTTCAATGTGTCGCAACTTTGTTTTCTGCCTTCATGGTTTGTGCTTACGCTTTGAAAGAGGTTAAGATTTTGCATGACACTATGGTAAGGTGAAGGCGATAACAAGTCACTGACACTTTCTGGCATATTTGATGCGTTAATCTAAGGTATAAAGTGTTCTTCTTAGTGATTTGGACATTCGTTTGAGATGGTTCAAAAGCACCTTTCTTTTTTAATGTAATTGATTATTTATTACTACAATGATAAAATCACTTTCAAGATTGAGAAATACTTGTAAAGCGTAAATTTTTTTTCTTGGAAACAATATCAGCCCCGCACACCTTTATGCAAGATTGTCATATAAAAATGTTTCTGTAGCACTACGTGGAGATCTACACTTGATTAAGTTAAGTTTCACATTTAAGAGCTAATATCTTAATACAAATTATCTTATCATTTTTTAAAAATTTTAAAGTTATGATTGAGTGTTTAATGCTATATATCGGACACCTTTAAATACTATCCAACATTTTAAATACTATCCAACATTTGATACATTTTATCAGACATTATTAGATGGTGTCGTCCAACAATATTAATTAATGAATATTGTCAGATATTGAACAAAAAGTTATGATGTAAAAATTTTTCAGACACGGACTAAGACTTAAATACACTCTGTTAATTTTTTCAGAAGTCTTGATCAAACAAGTGTTACTGACTAGTTACAGCAACATTGCTCTTCAATAGAGTTGAGATTTGGATCTTGAACTCCTGGACCAACTACATTGATGGTCAGTCAATTGACAGGCCCACCAAGATGCCTATATCTATCTATGCATGAGCCTCCTGATATATTGCATCACAAGGTCTAAATTTAATCATTGGATTGGTTAACTTTGCATTTCGCATCATTTTTTTCAACCAATTTGATTATTCAAACTAATCCATTAACATTATCTATCAGTAAAGTAAAAAAAAAAGTTATAATCTTAAAGTGTGTCACATTCATACTGAAAATGAGTGGATAGCCTAAAATGTGTAGACCAATTCCCACTTATTTGGAGCAATTACTTATTAGCCATGCCAATAAAACCATTTTATTTACGGGGAAATGCATGAACCCCCCAAATAAATTTCATGAAAATACTCAACCCCAGCCTTTTCTTAAACCAACACTTAACCCCTAGTTTTATAACAGAAGTTAAAACGGATTTTTATAAATTAACAAAATACCATTGCAACCCTTCTCTTTCTTCTCATCTTTGAACCCGTCTTCTCCATACCATCAGTACCTCCATCACGCCACGCCACACCACCATCCCAAAAGCCATACATCACCATCACCCTTCTTCTTCTTCTCCTTCTTCTTTTCTGTAAAAAATATAAAAAATCTCACTGCTTCATTCAAATCCTCAATCACCGAC